>JAHPZR010053635.1:47500-55000 GCA_019787425.1 Platygyra sinensis | reverse complement strand
TAGTTGGTCACAAACGTGGTAATACGCGCAACAGAGGGTTTCAACTTGCAATGCAACAATGTTGCGAGACAAGTTGAAGAAAAATGTTGCCCATATTACCGGACCCTTATTTTATTTTATTATGAGAATGCCCGTTACTGTAAGTTCAAAGCTCGTTTTCTCAAACCGAGTTGTTTTTGCCTTTGAGAAATGATATTTTGAGAAGGACTTCTTCAAATGAGCTGAAATTTTCAGGATTTGTTGTTTTAAGACGTTTTGTGTTTTAAGCATAGAACTTTTCCATCTAGTGCATATTTCAAAGTTATACATTGAAACATATGCTGGATTTTTTTGTGTATCAGATTTAACTGGTCACCATTTAATGTGTTTTTAACTGTTTTTAAAAAATCTCTACCCTTATAACAGCAAGTTGTTTGTCCTCTTTTACGCCGTAAGGTAAAAATTATTTTTTGATCAGTTCTTCTGAGAGTAAACAGAAATAATATAAAAACTGCCGTTATAAACATGACAACATGAAAAAAACTTTGATTAATGACTTAGCGTTTCGTGTAAGTGCCTCAACATACATCCTCATCAGAACTGACGGTTGGATAAAATACATTAAGATTTTAATGCTTAAGAGAAAATACTGAAGCTAATTATGGCAATAGTGAAAAACTGACATTTTCATAATCTCTGGGCAACCTAAAAATGTATACTTTGCCATATGGTTTGGAATCCAGCCACGAACAAAGTTTGAAAAAACGGTGTGATTTTAAGTTAAATTGCGCCTTAAATTGACTCTGATTAATTTATGACAAAATAATAACAAGCAAAAAACCCAGCTGCTTTCGTAGACTACAAATTGGATGCAACAAAACTCTTTTTTCATCTTGTACCAGCCAATCACCGTAATGTCATACTGCTACTCAAAATTAATTGCATCGCTTGTTGTTTTAATTCACACATTTTAAGAGCCTGGAAAAAAAATGTCACACAAGGCTCCAATGTAAAGTGTTATGTACATTTTTCTCAAATTGAATTGGCAAAGTCGCTCACTGTAGCACTATCTATGTATGCGTTTTGTTAATAAGCCTGGTCACCTCGCCAGTATATGGATAACTATTTAATATACTAGGTAAAAAGACAAATAAAGAGATTCTTGAATCTGAATCTTGTAAAGTTTCACGGCACAATAATACGAAAAAGGGCTGAAAGAATAACCCCTTTTACAGTTAACTTTTCCATTTCCATTACAATATAACCAGAATAACTGTGAGGTAATTTCAGGCAATCTTGTAGTATCTGCCCGAAATTGCACTGCATTCGCGTTTGATTACAGTGTAATGCAAATGAGAAAAGTTAACTGTAAATAGGGTTTCTGACGTAGAGTAAAATTTATGCTTTTTTGAAAGAGGCTTTAAGTAATATATCAAGACTTTGTTTGATCACATTTTCTCAAACTCATTAATAACTCATAAAGTTAAAACAACGAAAATCACAACCGTGAAGGAGGTTTGGATACCCGGTCTTAATTACCATAGATTTTGACGATTTTACTTCTCCGTTTACTCCTTAGTTTTTATTTCGATTGAGAAAATATATCAAACACTCGAGACAGTGTTTCATCGGTTATCCAAGCACCTCAAATTTCGTCAAAAATTCTCCGCTACGCGTCATTTTTTCAACTATTTTCTCGGTGTTTGGATTTCCCGATGAAACACTTTCTCTCGTGTTTGATATATTTCTTCAAACACCCAGAAGAGAGTTGAAAATACAACGCCCAGTGCAGCCTGATTTTTGACGAACTTTCAGTTGTGAGTGCTTGATAGATCTTCTCAATCGAAAAAAAACTTAGGAGAAAATGTAGAATCGAAAAAATGTATGCTAATAGCTCTATTCACGGTTAATTTTTCTCATTTGCATTACAATGTAATCCAACGTGGATGCGAGGCAATTTCGGGCTAAAACTGCGAAATAGCCCGAAATTGCCCCACGTTCATGCTAGATTTTATTGTAATGCAAATAAGAAAAGCTAACCGTGCTAGTTAAGATAAGATGTCCACACAGCGTAACGGTGACGAAATCCTTTGCTTAAATGATTCATGAGTTACCAATGGGCCGGTTTGAAAATGCTATTTCGAAATGCAGCTTCTTAGTACGGGACCAGGGATGATCATAAGATTTCGTGAGAGTTTGAAAAACTGAAAGAAATCGAGAGTCAAGATCATGATGAAACTGAAAACTTCTGAATAGCTCGCTACAAAGATAACAAATATACAAAAATAAACATACGGCAGAAGATGTGATAAAATTACATCTCGTCACGTGTATCCCTTCATTGCAGTTGTTAATCTCAGTATTTTCCCCAGAGCCGCGTTTAAATCAGAATCGCATTTCTTTTAGTTTATATGAGCAGCGTGTCGGTATTAGAAATTAAAAACAAATGTGTTGAGATGTAATTTTATTCTTTTCGTTGTTTCACATTGTCCGTCGTAATGTTATTTTTGTATTTGCGAGAATAAAAAATTGCGAAAAAACTTTACTTAAAAACATTTGAGAAATGTTTGAAAACGGTTAAAAAACACACGACGTTTCGATGTTCTCAGATGTCATTATCAAGTGAAAAAAAGAAACAGTATGAATATTATAGCGGAGCTCCGGCGGCCCGAAAAGCGGAGCCCCATAATTATAGAAAAAGGAATCATATGTATGCATAGAAATAGGAACCCATGCAACTCTTTTCTTATGGTCAAAATAGCTAGCGGCTTGGATCACGGGCGCGTGCGCCCAGCGACGACGAACGACGACGACGTCGCACAACGTGGCGGCCATCCACAGCTAATACCAAGTCATGCAGTCTTGGATTACAGCGTGTATCTTTGATATTAGACATGCATATTATGTTTAATTGACAGCTGTTATATCAAGAAATCTGCGTGACCAGTATCACGTGACCATATTGCGGTCTCAGGTTTAGAACTCATCAAGGTTACGTGTTTTTTGAAGTTGACTTCTGACCAAGTGCTGGATTTCGTTCGGATCGCGGGCTCATGTCAGGTTAACTTTTTGAAAACAGGGCAGGATTGTTCGGAAGCCGGTTAACGCTAACCAGCTTTTAAAGTTAACCAAAACATAACTTTTTCTCCCATACAAATGTTTTTTGCTGCTTTGTTTCGTGTATATGATCATTAAAACTCAAAACAGGAGGCCAAACAATATACAGAAAACCTCACCGCAAAGTTACAAAACTCAAATCAAAATTCTACCTTTTCCTGGGTTAGCTTAATTGTGCTCTGATCAACTTAGCCCAGGAGCTACGCTTTAAGGCTGGCCTAAATCTATATATTATCGAAGCGCACAGTGACAAAAATCGTCTAAATGAGGGCCAATTTTCTGTTCTCAAGAAGAACCTGGAATGCTTTTACGGAAAAGGTTTTTCGCCGCTTTTTATAGCTAAATGTTTTAAAAAGTCGCTTCTTTTTAATTTGCAAGCATCTCTGCTAAATGTGATATGTACGTACTTCACGCGCTGCGAGATCTTATTTTTTTTTCGTTGCTACCGAGTAAATTATTCCCTTGAAAGATTTGGATCAATATCAGTATCTGGGCAACTGCGCAACTACCCCTCCCCTAACCCAACAGTAACACTTACTTATTAACTTTAATATTATAACATGTTGGGTTAGGGGAGGGGTAGGTGCGCAGTTGCCCAGATACTGATATTAATAATAATATCAATAATGATATTAATAATTCATTAAGTTTAAATAAATGAAATCAAGACCATGACGCTTTTAGATGTTTTAACTTTCTTGGCATGTTATTTTTACGATTTTGTTTCTCCGTTTTCTCCTTAGTTTTTAGTTTCGATTGAGAAAATATATGAAACACTCAAGACAGTATTTGACCATATCGCCAAATACCACGAAGTTTGTCAAAAATACTCCGCTACACTTAGCAATTTCAACTCTCTAAATTCTGTGAAACACGGTTTTTCGTCTTTGATATGTTACTTATTGAATGAATCCTAAAAGGGTTGGTTGCTAACCGAAACATCCTTACATATGTGTCATTGCAGCGCTAGCCAGATTTGCTGTTGTCTTTGGAATATTGTTCAGTTTCATTTTCATTTTCGTTTGTCAGATTTTACACGTTTTATCATCTGCATCCCCTGGAAGACAGAGGGCTACCTCGGTTGCCTTCTATATCTGTCGATCTTAGGGCATTCTTTTGGCTTAATTTACCACAAGTCAACTTGATATCGATCTCACACTCCATGTTTTAAGTGCAGTTTCAAACATTTGACTCTACTACCATGGTAATGCTGATGCCTGGTACTTGTTACAGTATAGAAAACTGTCATTCTAGACTAGTCCTGGACATTAATTCGTAGACACGAGGGTCCAGAAAAATTATGTCGGGACTTAACCTAAAAACACACCAGTTTTTATATTTTTTTTTCGTGACTAAGATTTAATTCCAAACCACAGCAAAGTATACATTTTTAGAAAGACAAAAAAAATTCTGAAAAAAAAAAACTTTTGTGCCCTAAACCTGTATGGTAACCTGACTGACACCGGCTGAATTAATCTGCCACCTACAGTTCTATGCCAGGGCTTACTAGAGAAAAGATAACTCCTGCAAGAACTGATCAAAAGGAATCATTTCTACAGTTTTCAAAAGAAGACAAATAGCGCACTGTGATAAGCATAGAGATTTGGGAAAAGTTATAAACACATGAAATGATGACCAGTTAAATCTGATACAGAAAATCCAGCATGCGTTTCAATGCATAACTTCGACAAAATGCAATGTATGGAAAAGTTCTATGTTCATCCTACAGAACTTACTCAGAACAAGAAATCCTGAAAATTTCAGTTCAATTGGCTAAAACCTCAGTTCTCAAAATATCTTTTCTCATCGGCAAAAATAACTCATTTTGAGAAAACGAGCTTTAAACTTACGGCAACAGAATTGTCAAAATAAAACTTCATTATCTTAAAGTGCACCTAACCCCCAAAATTTTTTTTCGCTAAACCAATAAAGCTTATTTTGTGGAGTAATTAGCCGCAAAAATTTTGCGATTTGGTTAAATCCTCGAATTTCTGTGCCCCCTAGGCCTTGAAACCGAGTTTCGTATGGTTCACGACCGAGCATAAGGAGTCTGGGGAGAATAAAGACGACGTCACTTCGAGAACGAAAGCTTCGGCTGTCCCAGTCGGGTCTTTTACTCCGTGTGAGCGTAGAAGTCTTTTTGCCGCACAAGTTTTTCGATGGGGGCTCCACAGTGGACAGATTTCTGTTTTTATCAACAACATCTTCTACTTCGTCGGACTCTGAAATGAGCTTTGACTCAAAAGACTCCGAAATTTATTATATCGCTGAAGAGAATGACGACTCGACTTGTCAACAAAGCAAAGTGAATACAGTCAACTCTCTCGTAAGCGGACACCCTCGGGAATTGAAAAACGTGTCCGTTAGTAGAGCTGTCCGCTTACGAGAATTATTCCCGTAAGCGGACACCAAAGAAAAATAGGGTGGATGTCCGCTTACGGGAGAGTTAATTAGCGGGTGTTAATTGTGTTTTATTGCGTAGACAAAAATAGCAACGAACGGACAGCTTGCTTTGCCTCGGACAAATTGAAATTTGTAAAAAGCGATCCCCGCTGTTCTGTTGCTCTGTTAAAGGTCATATTTTTGTTGATTTATTGCAAATTAAAGACAAATTTCATTGCCAAGAGTCAATTACGTCAGCGTACATGGTGTGTCCGCTTACGAGAGAGCGTAAACAAAAGAAAAATCCAATTTTCATTTTCAAAAGTGTCCGCGTCCGCATACGAGAGAGTGTCCGTTTACGGGAATGTGTAAATAGAAAGTCTGACTGAGAGGTAAAAACGGGGATTTAAAAAGCCGTCCGTAAGTAGAGCTGTCCGCTTACGAGAGTGTCCGTTAGCGGAGAGTTGACTGTAGTTAAATGATGACGGCCGAGCTGATTTGTATGCTGACAACTCTCTAGCCAACGAAGAATGGATAGACAAATGAGGTGGATGCTGACAAAGAACTCGAACGAGCTCTGATGGACAGACCCGAAGGCAATGATGTGTAGAAGTCAAAGAGACTATAGCGTGTGGTGCGTAAATATATAAATTCGCGCATTCTTCGATCTCGCATTAACATACTTTCGTATAAATAAAAGTCAAGTCCGTTAACTTTCTCAAATTATTTTAACTTCATTCGTTCAACGTAGACCAAAATGATTATCCCATGACACAATGTTTGTGTTCTTTTCGTGCGAGTGTGGAAATTGTAGCGTCGCTTCCCTTCAACACATCAGCGAATGTTATTGTTGTTATTATTATATTAAAGTGAGTTAGAAGGTTGTCAAGACTCAAAGAAGAGTGATCTTGTTCTTGAAGATATTGGTACTGATGTTACCTTAAAGTGTGTTACTGAATATCCAGGAATTAAACCTGTATGGCTTCAGAAATGGAGTTTTAAGATTAGTAGCGGGCAAATACAAAACTATCTGTCGGCTGTGCCGACTGACTGCTGTTGTTTCTCAGATCAGATGCAACAACGGCTGCATGAATCGATAGACGGTTATTCCAAATTCGTCTCGCTTAAGTCACTGAGTAAAGAAAAATCCCTTACTCTCTCTGAAAATCCAGGCATCGAGCGAGATCATCTGGTTTGAAATACTTTATGGAACAGATCACTGAACTCTTAGACGGCTATCACTTTGCACGAATCGAGCCATCACTTTGTACGTTTCTTCTGTTCAGGACATCTCTCCGTAAAACGGTATGGCATGAAGCGGAGTACCTCCTGTAAGTTTGTTGTGTTGCTACATCACACTACAGCGCACCTGGCTAGCATTTTTTCGAACAACTTTTCCAGCCTTTCCCACAGAAACAAGTAAATATGCGAATCTCAGAATCATCGTGTTCTCGATTTGACGTCACATCGGGCCCTCGCCCCATTCTCCGTTAAACTCGGTCGTGGACCAAAATGGCGGCAATTTCACGTACTTTGACGAGCCATAGAAAATCAAAGATTTAACCAAATCGAAAAATTTTTGCGGCTAATTACTCCACAAAATAAGCTTTATTGTTTTAGCGAAAAAAAGTTTTTGGGGTTAGGTGCACTTTAAACATTCGAATTCCGTGAAAAACCAAACTTCGATTTTTTTTTCAGAATTTTAAGTCCCACCTTAAACTAAGCGGAGCCGGGGGGCACCTGAAGGCTGTTCTGATGTCGCTTAACATGGTCTTTCTGCAAGCAACGCCAAATCCCTCTATTTAAAACTTTGACCAATGTTTTGCGGTTTTGTGTAAATTTTTTTGGGTGATTTTTGGACATTTTGGGAAAGAGATATTTTTTAAAAGGATTGAGGAAAATATAAAATGCTGAAATTTGATGGAATTGGAAAATTGAAATTTGAAGTGAAGAATTAATAGATGGACACAATTAGTAGATGGATGGGGGTTCAACTATCTGGTAGTGTTCCCAACCCATTTT
>JAHPZR010053635.1:27500-37500 GCA_019787425.1 Platygyra sinensis | reverse complement strand
AGTGACCCTTTAAAAACTGAAGTTGAGTTTTTTCGCGAGGCGATTTTAATTAAACGTTGTTTCTACATTTTTTTACCCACCCTTACAGTCCAATTTGCTCACATTTCCTTACTGTATACTGCACTACGCTATTAAAATCTAGAGATTTACACTTTGCTCTAGGCTTCTGGCTTCTGATTTTCACTGACTAAAAATTAAATGTAAACGAACAAAGATTTTGTCTAAATTTAAAGCTTCCCTGACTACCGATGGCTTTCTTCACTTTCCCTGTAATAGTTTATTGTGTGCCTGCCACAAACAAGCAATCACAATTAAAAACGACGATGATTTATTTTTGTTCCATGCTTATTGTATCCAATATTGTTGGTTCAAGTAACATGAGTTTATAAGCTCGACACTTCTAACCACGTCAGGACAAAAAAGTGCAACAAGGAAGCAAAATACGTTTTGACAAATTCATCAACATCATGTCGTTATAGAGATTTCTCATAATATTTAAGAGTCAGTCGCAATCATGATGATAAATGGAAAAGGTTTTATTTGATATTTCTTATTTGCATTTTGACGGTTCCGGAAAAAAAAATTATTCTCTTTGAGGTTACCTGAAACAAATTTTATTTATTTACCCGAGCTGCGCGTTGCATACACGGGTATGAATTCCCTATAGGAAATAAACTCGAGGCTTCTCGAGATCCCGAAGTCCGTTGCTTAACGAAAATCTCGCAAAGATAAATTGAATGACTTACAGAAAAGTCCAAAAGGGTAATTTGAGGCAGTTGGTCTGAAGTCCTGTGCAGTTGTCAAAAGCAGTAAATGTCTCAACTTTTGTTTGCATAGTAATTCCGTTCACGCTAAAAGTGCTCTTTTTAATAAGTGCCCTTTGTTTACTTGAGCTGTTATTATTAATCCTTCGTAGTTTATTTCGGAAATCTAATTAACGAGACTCAAATAAACTTCGGATTTGCCAGAAAAGTGCGGATTTTCGGAGCTCAAAGACAATGTGAGCTCTGCACACCTACACAGTTAAATATAGGTAAAGCGAAAGAAAGTGGGTTGAAAACTTTCAATTCTATAATGTGTATTTATTTGATTATACTTTCCTTTCTAATTTAAAAAAATAGACAAGCCCACTTCAAATTCATGACAAAACCAGAACTAGTCCGAAGGAAATTAAAAGAGATTTTTAAAGATAACTCATTTGTAGGAGACGAGTTTTGTCCACGCCACATCAGCGACAAATTAATGTTTCATTTTATGTCTTAGAGAACACTGCTATTCATGAAAAGTGTCCGAGTCGCAAAATGTTTTTCATAAAGTGAATTTACACAGGAAAAACAAATCTAATGAAAGTCCTCTAAAACGGAATATTAACCGAAGAAGTACAAATTAGGAAAGTGCATCCACCAATAAACAAGGCTGAATCGACAACGAGCTGTCAAGAGCGGTTTGCTTCCCAAGACAGTTGTCCTTTTTGAAAATATAATTAAACCGAGAAAGTTAGCTTTTCTGATAAACACATTCAGAAAAGCTGCGACAAAAACAGCTACAAATATCGTTCGATTTTAGCAGTGAACACGAAAGGAAACATAGACAAATTCTTCATTGGAGTTTTGATTCTGAAACTGAGTTTTTAATAATCACAACTTAAAAGACTGCTGCAATGGCGGGCTTCGTGTTGAAAATTAGAAGTCACTTAATTGTCTTTCACTGGGATAAGGAAACGTCACTTTTAAGATTATTTACACTGGCACCGGAAATCAAAGAATTTTTTTCCTCTTCTAAATGAAAAGTTGCTAACTTTCTTGCATCGTAGCAGGTGTAGATTTGTGGAGAAGGTAGAGAAGCGCGAGCTAACATAACACAAGATACTGCGGGTGGTTTGAGACTCGAAAACTTCATAGTAAGGTAATTTACAGACAGATGTTGATTCCCCATTGAAAGTGCTGTATTTTAAGTGATCGTTTAAACTCCATTTGCAGCTCGATGCGCCTAGCTGTCGCCTTACGTTTAGTCGGTTTAATTATAAAAATAGTATTTCCTTTAAAGTGCAAGTTCAGATCCCTGAAGCAAGTGCTTTACTTAAAACGGCAACTCATAGCGTTATCCATGCGAAATGTCGCAGTCAATCCTTAAAAAAAGAGGTAACATCCACTGGTTTTTGCCGTTTGAAAAATTCATATCGTAACTGTGTGGCTTGAGGTGAAGTCGCTTTCTAGCGATAACCTAAACTGCTGCAGCTACATTTCGGTAAGTGCGTATTTTTAACTAAATCACCGTCCCCCTTGCAAGATGAATGCAAAGTTTCTATCGTTCGATCATAGCCAAACCTGGCTACTTCTTAACTCAAAATTAACTCTGAAAGTAAACGAAACGAAGGCGGAAAAACCGAGACGAATTAACGCTAGCGTGTGTTTTTGAGTTTCTTTACTCACTTTTGTTATTGACCAAATATTGAAGACTGAAACTGTATGAAACGTGTTTAGGAAATGTACCTTTCCGAAGATTTGGGGATTTTTTTTTACTAAGAGCACGTCTTTCAATCGAGACGTTGTCTATATAACCAATCAGAACGTGAGGCTGTTGATAGTCTGTCGTTTACTGATCATAATGAAAAGAACAGTAAGTGCATCGCGGAAAAAGCCTGGCTGGAGCCCATTAATTCTTAAAATGTTACTCCATGCTGGGAAGACAACTGAAAGATATTACTGCTTTCACGTCTGGATTTTGATCAGCTTAGTAATCAACTTATGAATGCCATGAACGATTTGGCAGGAAATGACAAACAATATAAGTGTCGAGCACTTGTCCATTTACAACTTTGCAAAACAGCAGTCGAAAACGTGACTTGTATAATAACAAAGGCTTCGAGTGGCCAATTTCCTTTCCTGGAGTTCCCGTTCGAATTTCACGGTTACGTACATCTTATACAGTGTATAAGCGAAAAAAAAAAAAACGAAAAACACACACATATGTTGATTGGTCGGCAAGTGTTTCATCCCATGTTAACGGCGCATGCGTCATCGACAGTATAAAATATTTAGTATCGTACTCTGAGCCCGTCTGGTTCGATCATAAGTGGTTGCTAAGAAACGCGTGTATCCTAGCAGGGAAAAGCTCATACACGCGGTTTACATCTTTCCGAAATACTCGCGTGTGTTCGTAGTCGCTCGCAGATCGTCAGAAGTGCTCATTATTGGCTGATAGTAATTAAATAAACAGAAAATGGAAATTCTTCAATCGGTTGTTTTAATACTGAAGTATCTATCAACTTCCCAAGCAGAATCGATGAGCTAGACACTGAAGGACTTCAACGAATTGTGTCTCCATAGACAATCGCAAACTGACGAATTTTCATGCCGGGCAGGTGATGTTCATATAGTGATTGATGTTTTCATTTTCTGTTGACAATGCATTTTGACAATTTGATTGCTAAAAGGAGCGGCCGACAGGGGACAGCTCGCTTTGAGTTCAGCTGGCCAAGTGGAATGTGTCACTATTTCTCGTCCAAAGGTTTTCATTTTCAATAATTTCGTTTAGCTTCGTTTCACAGCCACTTTACCATGAGACAATCTAAAACTGAAAACAATCATCGAATTACGTATCATAATTTGTGAAGAAATAGGACCTCAAATAGTATCATAAGTATTACGTAATAATGACACGAGCTGACTAGAACGGCTTTCTCCAAAACAAGTCAGTTTGTCTTAATTTCAAGTATGAAGAATTATCATACACCAACATGCCATTTTCCGTTCGCGGTTATTATGGTATTAGGGATTAAAACATCAGGACGTTTCGCAAGAAAATTCTAAATATGACAGACTTTGGAGCATTTTCAGTATCACACCATAATTCTCAAAGTGTGATGCTGAATCAGACTTTTTTTTTTCCAAGGGGTTTAGTTTTATTGTTTTTTAATGAGCCTATCCATCAGATTGGGGTTCGAATTAGCCTGTAATATAATTTAACAACCGGTAGCGTGCAAGATAGGTGGCTTTAAGAAGGCGTTTGGTATAATATTTGGAACTTTTACACGGCGATAAATTTGGCTACTGCAACCAAAATACGGATTTATACCGGTTGGTACTCGAGCACTGATAAAACGGAAGCCATTAAAAGTTTTTTTTCATAGTATTAAAAGTGCTATTCGAATACGAAGTAGCTCCCTTGAATTAATGCATGGTAAATTACGCTTTAAGAGGTTTTCCAAAGATTTGTTGAGGTGATTTTTTTAATTTTAACGTAAGCTATCTGGGAAAGCAGATATAATTTGCGCTTAAGTTAGGGTAAATCTCACTGCCGGAAGATAAAACTTTGTTTTAAATTCCTGGGGAAACGATGTAAAATGGTACAAATTTCAGTAAATTTCAATTAAAAGTTCTTTAGTATCTCAAATCTGTATCAGAAAGCTCGAGCCTTGCATGAATAATATATAACTTATATTTATAAAGGGTCCCAACCTACAGGCCTCATAAGTTTAAAACAAAAATACACAGATTATAAAATAGAATTAGTTAAGTTTCAACGATGAATCCGTCCTGGATGAGGAAATATAACAAAAGTGGGACAACACGAAAATAAAGCTTACTCTATAAGATGATTGGAGATTCATAGTTTTGAGCATTCTGAAAATACGCAACTAGAAGTCTCTCTTGAAAGTTTTTACACTTCGGAATAGTTTTGACTGATTTATAAAGGGTCTATAATTGAAAAGAACTTTAATCAGTTTAAGGTCTGGATGTAGACAAAACAGTCTGTTCCTTGAGTAGAATAATTTAAAGCTGGCTGGTGATAGTGTAAACTCAATCGAAGATTTTCAATTAACTTACTAAACTAATGTTTCGCCAATCCTTCGACCACAAACTACTTCTCAAGACACATTCCTCATTGCCCGATTTATATTATATGAGGAATTTAAGTTGACTTTACATTAGTTGCATTAAAATCACTTCGAAGCACTTTTATTAGAAGAAACATTAATTCAGATTTTCTTTTCGAACACTTGAAATCTCTCAACGTGCGACCCCTAAATTACAACAGTCTTGGGTTATCAAAAAGACAAAAAAGACTCTGTAAATATTGGATAATTGGACGTACCTGCAATTTTATTTTTAAAATCTCTCGTTGAATACTAGATCGTAAGTTGACGAAAAACTCGTTACTTCAACCACAAACCGCTCGTAACCATAACAACTTTTTAGTTTAAGGTACTTGCACTGTGTGAGATCTTATCATGAGATTTTACGGAGAAAATTCACGGTAATCTATTTTTCTTCAGCTATCCCACTCGTCATTTTAAACCGTCTTTCGATCAAAGAAGTCGCGTAAGCCAGAAATGAACACAAATAAATGAAAAGAGCTCGCCTCTTATTGGTAATTGCAATCATTTCCGACAGATCATTCCGTCCGTAATGAGGTGACCAAAGCATAATTAGTGCAAGCCAAATATAAATTTTGACACCCCATTTCCCTTAATCAAGTCTTGCTGTTTCGCAATTACTGGCGAAAGCCGCGCTACAAATGGGCTCCAAGCCAACAAAGTGCTATTTCGAAGTTCCCAGTTGAATTTCGAGGATTTCATTCTACCCACATGCAACGCCATTAAATTCCTCTTTTAACTAAAAGAAGTGTCAAGCAGCAACAGTCCTCGAGGAATAGGTTTGCGACTTTTAAATTTATCTTTAACAAAGATAGCATTGCCCATTCTTAATCGAAAATTTTAAATTATGTCTCTGATGTGGCGTCATATTCTCATGTAAACATTAGAGATCGCGTTATCTATACTGTATTTAGCGAAGGTAGTATAAAGTTACATTCGTTTAATTTAAAATGTTACTTTTATGAAACACATGTAACGTGAACCAAAATGAAGGAAACCATCTACATATTTTAAGAATTTTCTCTGGGACTTTTATTCAAATTACGATCTATCCTTGGGACTAACGTACGTCGGGAATATTGGCTTTGGAGACAGACATCCGGCGTTCTAATTGTCTGGAATCATTTCGTTTAAAGAACTCTACACGAATCGTTTTTATTGCAATGTGATTACGACTAGAAAGCTATGTCCATTACCTCACGAATAGTTTTATCAATTTGGAAAACCAATTTTGAGTTCCAGATTTTCTTCTGCCAACCCAAGTAAGGTATTCTTACTGTTACTTTGGAAATTATCAATCACAAGACATGGAATTCCTTCTATTAACTTATGCTCATTGAAAGCTAAGAAATTCTGAGCTTACACGACTCGATCCGCTTGGCAAATTTTTTCAGTACCTTGAAAATCACTCCAATTAAGCTAATATCCAGAATTAAGGACATCTCATTCAAATCTTTAAGCTGAATCCTTCGGGTACATTTTAGACATATTTTTGTATTGTATACATAACGAAATTTTTATACATTTCAGTACACTTTGTTTCTTAACTTGTAAAATAAGCTTAGCAAGATCTATTACAATTTGAAATATTTTCAGTGAGAAGCAATGAATGATAGAGGAAAAATTGGTGTGGTAGCAAGAATAATAACTTAGACTTTAATGAAGTGCTTCTTCGGTAGAGTTGAAGCAAACAAGATTGTTTTGGCTATGTTTTCCTTAATTACAACTTTATTCGGGGCTTTTTCAAAAACAAAATTATTCAGAACAAAAAGTCTTCAGTATTTCCTAGTTTTTATATTTCAGCTTGGGACGAGTTTAGTTCAGATTACAATTTTAGAGATTTGAACGTATAGCAGTGAGAGATGATTAAAGTGAAGAAAAATTAATCATGGCCTCTCGGAAATATCAAAAACCGGCTGCTTTCGTCAGTAAAGTTAAACAAGGCTGTTCTGTCTACGTTTTACTTAATTGCAACTTTATACGACTCTTTTTAGAACAAAACTTTGCTAGGAAGAAATAATCTGCAATATTTCACATCAGACAAGTCATTTTTACTCGCGAAAGATAAAAAATGACATTCATGTCATTTCTGAAGGAGCGAA
The DNA here is from genome assembly GCA_019787425.1 of Platygyra sinensis. Classification (NCBI taxonomy): domain Eukaryota; kingdom Metazoa; phylum Cnidaria; class Anthozoa; order Scleractinia; family Merulinidae; genus Platygyra; species Platygyra sinensis. The sequence goes on along the minus strand of JAHPZR010053635.1, from coordinate 30,519 downwards.
GCCGTGGTTCTCAATTTGACATTTCCTCCAAAACAAATAAACGGAAAAGGGAAATTTAAAACAATCTAAATTAAGACAGCTTATGTCCCGTTAGTTGAATCGAGCTTTTTATTTGAAAAGATAAATGAATCACTAAAAAACGCACATTGACGACAACTTTTGAAACGACTTTTACATGAAAATCACTCATGTCGTGTTGTGCAATCGAGGAAGTTCCCTTTGAGGTCAATCTTTGGGGCTCTGTTGCATGCGATTCCAAACTTCACTTTTGAATGTGTGAAGCGAGGGGTTTTCTTTTATCTAAGTAATATCGTTTCCAACTGTATCGGTCTCTTGTTTAGCACAAAATATCGCGATAAACAAATTTAAACAAGATAAATTATTAATAACAATGTTATTGGATAGCATGGAAATTTGCATGTGGCGATCGATTCATGACCTCATTTTGTTGATGCGCTGTTGGGGAACAAGTTTAACCAATGAGATCCAAGAATATGAGATTAATCAGAAAGTCCCCTGTTAGCCCATGTTATTAAAAAAGGATATATTAAACGTTGAGGGGATCATCGCTTTTTGCAGCAATATTATTTTCAATTTCGTACGTGGTCCATCAACGTGACTCTCTTTGCTTTTTATAGCAGCCTGTCTGTCTTAATTGTTTAAACTATTGCCTTTTGTTTAGCTAGCGCTAGATCCGGCGGTACGTTGGGTCTCCACATAACAATATTCAGAATGTATTGACATTTCATTTGGTCTCTGACCAGAAACGATTGCTTCCATCTATGTTCGAAACATTCCTTGAAGAAGATACACACCGAGAGACTGGTTCGGTAGGTAGGAAATTTGTTAACCATTGTTGCAGCACTTAGCGGCCAGCCGGTGCGCAGTGACAAAAATATGGTAAAACAGATGTTGCCGCTAAGATATTCCGGTTAGAACTCAAGTGTAATTTTATCTGGAAGCTTAAGCAGCGAATGTTTCCTCCTTGGGTCTTCTATTCTTCGATTGCTAAGGACAGGCTCCCTTAATTCCGGCCTACTTATTAGCTTTAAATTTTTATCCGACCTCCGGGCCAATATTGCCGTCATCAACAAATGAAACTTGTCTACGGTTTTGAAGGTAAAAAAAAATGCGGTTTACCTTTCGAAACAGCATGTTCTGAACAGAGAGTCAGTTTACCTGGAATATAAAGCCTTATCTCGGGATTCTAACGATACATTTTTCATTGATCGTCTTTGTTTCAGTGAGATGAAGTTGGAAACTCTGCAGCTTGTAAGAAACATCCTGGACGACAAGACTCGACGTTAACTCGTCGCTTCTTTCGTGAGTTAAGCTCTTGTCTATTTGTATTTTATTCAAGAACCATTTTGAGTAACTTCCGTTTAGTTTGGGATGGATAATGATAAACCTGCGTTTGTGTTTGTGACATCCGGAATACTTTGTTTCAGCTTTGTCTGACCTGAATTCAGCTCTTTAGCGAATGGGACATTTTGTCTAACCTCGTCAAACATGCAGGCGAGAGAATAAATATGATGTAGCATGGATGTGTTAAACATGGTTACACTGTTTCAGGAAGTCTATCACGAGAGAGGCCTTTTGAATTTATTTTAAATACATAAAGTTTCACAAAATGTATAAGGTTACAACCTCAAATAAGTTCAAGTTGGAGCTCGTGAAATTCTATCTACTTAAATGTTTGCTTGAAGCACACGATTGCACACGGTAAGCTTGATATTTTCAAAAAGCGCGGCTCTGGAAGTGCGGGCACGTTTTAAAATATTCAGCGATGCACGGCCTGCCATTGTTTGTCGCCGAACTAGTGACAAGAGTTTTTTTTGGTTTATATCGCGCATTTTCCCTCGGAGGGCGCGTTTTAAAAATATGAATAACTAACAACTAGCTATTAGCTAGTAAACCTCCCTCTCGCTTCAAGACAAATAAGACTGAGTTGGCTTGTTTGTTTAGGAATAAAGCGCCAGATGAATAAAAATGAGCATTGAGCTAGTTATTCGACTTCTTCTCTAACGAAGACACCTCTAACGCGATTTAACACACAGACTTCCGTTAAAGGCAAGGCACCAGTATTTACCCTTAATTTTTAGAGGAAGGAAACTGTTCTCGAGTGAGAGAAAGGTGTTACAAGATTCACATAGCACGGCGGATCTTTCTAATTTGCCCTATTCGAAGTTGTTTATAGTAACATGTTTTGCTGAATACAGCATTAGCATACGCCTGTCAAGCCATTAGCAGTCGTAGAAAAGGACTGACTTTAATGCATCCTGGTTATAGAATATTCTTTTTGAATCAGGTAGTACCGGTAAAATTGTGATGAATGTTGGTGGCATCTTTTGATGTTGTTTCCATCGATAAAGCTTTGAACTGAGCAAAATTAAAAATGTGTGGGCGAAAACTGAAAAACGTGCCAACAAAATTGCCTTATAATTTTTACTGTTTAAGCAGAGCTCTCGCACATGCTTTTCTGTGTCCTGAAAATTTATCCTTGCACTGGCAATTTGGTGATTTATAGGATCAACCCTCTTTCTCGCTAGATTAATTGTCAAGAATTGTTATCATCATAAAGTCTTGGGAATAAATTGTTATTATTGCCTGTGAATATAACAAAGGAGATAGTAGATTTTTAGCCTGGTTAATATATTAAGACGATAGAGAATTTCTGTTTTAGTGACAATGAGGGTAGACTGGGAGAGCTTCTGGATAATAGTCCAGATGCATATCGTCTCTATAAGCGCCCCGTGGGAGTTGAAGCCATTAAACTGGTTCAAATGATTCTAGTCTCCTGTGGCTAGTGTTAAAACATCTAGATTAGTAACAAAAAGGTCTTAGGTTCGACTTGTAGAAGGAGCACTCGGAATTCTTTTTCAAAGTATTTCCCAGTGTCACGTAGAGAAAAATCATGTTTTAAAAAACATCGCTTTCTTTTGATTTTAACGAAGAAGTAATCTAACGAAGATATGATGGAGATGTCGTGTTATAGGTTAAATTTACGAATTGCAATTTA
>JAHPZR010053635.1:0-22500 GCA_019787425.1 Platygyra sinensis | reverse complement strand
AAATGTTCTTAGACTGAAAAACCTGATACCAACAGAAGCCAAGCTGCAGCTTTATAAAGCTGCTATCTTACCACATCTTACTTACTGTCACCTCACCTGGCATTTCTGCAAGGAAAGTGATAGGAGAAAGCTTGAGCGTATACAAGAAAGAGGATTCAGGGCGGTTTTTAAGGACAAACTTTCTAGCTACGAGAAACTACTGGCAAAAACAGACATACCATCGTTGTACAACAGACGTTTACAGGATATTGCTGTCTTCATGTATAAGATTAAGCATTAATTACTGCCTGAGACTTTGTAATCTTTTCCAATTAGACAGTGGCTCGTATCACTTAAGGAAACGAGAATTTGTTCAACCTCGATTCTTTTCGGTTACATATGGAAAACACTCACTTCGTAAACTAGGGCCCAAACTGTGGAATGATTTCACTCCTAGAATAAGGAATCTACCATCTTTGTTAAAAGCGTCATACACTCAGGGCCTTACTGCCCTAGCTGCAAATGTCAGTGACAGTCGAGACTGCAAACTATGCCAAGAATGACTGATCGATTACAGGAGTTTTTACAATTTTAATATTTTAATATGCTTTACGGTGTAAATTTTTAATATATTTGTAGTTTTTTAGCTAAGTTAACATAGTTCATTAGTTAGGTGTCCACCATTAGTAGAGGGGACTTCTCCCCTCAGCTACATCTCTTTGACACAATAATAAAGTTATTATTATTATTATTATTATTATTATTATTATTATTATTATTATTATTATTATTATTATTGTTATTATTAGCCGATCAGATCGAATTAATCAAGTATTTTTTTCAACTTTTTTCCCTTTTTTTTGCACCGTTATAACCATGCTGTCACCATCTTTAATTAAACTCCTCTACTAGTTTGCTATTTTCGCTTAAGCTAGCTGATTTATCTTTTTGTTTTTTTTTTCTCCAAAACTTTTTTCACCAGAAAAAGATTACGTTTAAAATGTTGATCTATGCCGCGGAATGTTTTCTATCTAATTCAAAGTCCACGTTTTCTTTCGAAGAGACAATTAACAAATGTAAAAGGTCAGATAACTTTTCTTTCGTTAAAGTATTAAGATTGTGACGCTGGTCTGATTGGCCTTTAACCAGTAGCCGAAAATTGATGAAAAAGTTTACGTCAGTAGAGGATTGGAAATGACTTTTTTTTTTACTGTGATCTGAAATAATAACCGATGATTCCGCGACCGCGCATTGGATATGAGATCAAAGATAAGGACAACAAGAAGCGTGGAGGCGAATTGGCGATAATCATCTCATATCCAACGAGCGCGAGTGAAATAACAGTGTTATTAAAACACCCCGAAAATAATTTATAGAAAACTAAACTGAAATGAAAATAGAAACGCCTCAACATATTATGTGTTCGCTTATCATGTTTATAGAGCATGGAATAATGTGGTCATCATGGTGGTTAAGCCAATGAAAACTCTCGAATTGCATTATGTAATAATCCAGTTTTCATCGACTATTGATAGCTTAGAAATGGGCTGAAATTTGGATTGATGATTAGAAATCGCCGAGAATTAAACAGACAACTAAGATTCCAGTCCCACACTTCCAGAGCCTTCATGGCATTCTGTTGTATTTGGCTTTTAAATTGCGGAAGAACATTTATCTTGTTCTTAAATCAGATTTCATAACACCCTTTGTTATCAGAACAAAGACTAGGAGACACACATGCCAACTTATTGATAAATTTCCAAAACTTAAGAATAACAAAGGAAATTTTTTTTATCCTATGGGGTAACCACAAACGCAACATGCCTGGTTTGTGTTACGTGGGTGGTGACTTGTAATTGATTACCACCGACCATCGCTCTCTTAACGACTTAACATTTATCTTTGTCAAAGTTACAAAATGCAAGCTATTGAAAGGAAGGAGAGGGGCCGTTTGTGAATACATAAGCTGTTTTGGTTCAAGTTTTGGCAATGAAATCGTTTTCATGTTGTATTTTGCTTCAGTTTTAGGGGTATTCATGTACTTTCTTCTAACATTCACCTGTTCTTTCTTGAAGCAGTATACTTTTTGTTATTGATTTAATGGCAGGATTGATGAAAATACATGAATAAAGCTATTGTTTTGTACAATTATATGGTTTATTTGACCACCCATTTTTCTAAATACTTTACACCTGCAAAGTTTCGTTCGAATATACAGTATACAGAGTATATTAAGCACGACAAATGAACAGATGCGTGAGTAAGTTGGAGTGAAACTTGTTGGCCTCGAACTAACCGACTGAGAAGATTTTGCCAAGATGTTGATATGAATTCCCTGTGTAGCTGACGTAATGTGTATTAATTATGAAACACCATTAGTGCTTAGATTATGTAAATATAACGCCGGACAATGATGTCTTTTTTAATTTCGTTCAAAATGAACACAAAACCCTGATGGCTTGATGTTTTGGTAGTCAAACCTTCTCATGGTGACATCATAGTAGGAGAACTTTAAAACACGGCATAATCACAACTTTCCATCAAATATAGTAAAAATTAATGAGTTGTAACTCACATTGCTGGCTTCAGCAAACTGAATACAGCAACCAGCTAATATTTGGCAACGTGCCTACCCGTTTTAATTAGAACTGAAGGTGCAAAGGAAGATATGTAAATTTGGACATATTCTTCACAGCTCGTCGAGCATCGTTTTTTCTTCCTGAGTAAATCGCCACAAGAATTCACTAGAATATCCACACTATAGCTATTGGCTTTTTGCGCTTGAAGTTTTTTATCTTTTTTCAGTCTCCAGAACAACACGTTCAGGTAGGAAATTCATTAATTTATAAAAAATACTTATGATTATAACCATGTAACTGCAGGACACGCCACATTTCACTCCACTTTGCTGTTGGAGTGCTTGGGTTTTCAGACGAATACAACAGCAGCTGTCGAGCTAAGTCCGTTTCAGACAATTACGGACTCCTTTCCAAGTAAACGAAAGTTTAAACTTGTTCACCTAGTTTTAATTTTCAAAATGTGGAGCCAAGTTGCTGTTTGTAAAATGGTAAATTGTGAAAAAAATTGTCCCGCATCAAGCGCCCTGCGTTATAACTTTAAGACTGAAACCATAAACCATCCTTGAAGATCGTGAGGTCGGTTTAGTGATTTTGGTGAAGGAATATCTTTAAGATAACTTGATACACTATGCAGGGTGACTAAGATACAATCCAGATAAACTGACGGTACACCATTGCAGACCTCTACGTTTATCAGTAAAATTACCGAGTTACCTTAATCAGGGTAGAAAAAGCTTAAAGCAGGTTTTGGTACGGTACATGCCAAATTTCTAGGCTTGATTCTTGACAGAAAAAACTAATGAGCAATGATTATAGCATTATAGGTTCAACAACATGGAGATAATTTGGAAGCAAAGTTTATTTATCAGCTTATCTCTTTATCCTGAGTATCAGAATTGGTTTTAATTCACGAAATGCTCTGTTTTGGGGTATTAAATCGATGCCTATCATTGCATGACCAAAATTTTTGGAGTTTTATCTTAAGAAATATTCTTCATTGTCTATCCAATAATTCGGTGATCATTACATAAATAAGTTCATCTATCTACATACCTTAAAAAGCTAGCTTTCAAGGTATGTTTTCGAATAGAAATAATTCCTAGTTTATCTTAATGATTTCTTCAAAACAAATATCATGACATTCACCTGAAACCATTAACTGCAGAAAAGATGCAAACAGGATGTATAGTTTGTCACGAGGTGAGAGAGATTTGAAATTAAACAATCGGTCTGGGAAATTTTACTGAAGAACTAGCTAGAAAAAACTTAGAGGAAATCAAGAGATAGAGACTGGAGTATATTTTATTTCATTTCGTTAGCACTTTGAGAGACAAACTTTTGCTCTGCATTGAGTTTAGTATTGTAAACTATGGTGTTCATTAAAATAATAGTGCTTTTATTTAGCTCTGAGCTTCATGTTGCTACTTTTATCTTCTCGTTAATGAGGAAAGACTCTCAAAGGGCTTGGAGCTTTGTTAGGGCACAGTTGTGAATTGTCCCATTGTATACTGACTGAACAGTTTGAACCATATTCTTGTTCCTTTGATTCTGAAAAGTTATTAGTATCTTGAAAAAGATGTAAATCAGTCAATCACATAAAAAGATCTGAAAAAAATTTGAACTGCCTTTTACTGACCAGAGTTCATATTTTATCAATAGCTCTCAGCGCTAAGTTAAACATTTACAATCAGCAACATAATTTTTCTTGCAATTTGAATGCGTTCCTAACATCGAGTAAACCTGAACATGAACTTGATGCATGCAAAACCAGCTTCTCGGCAAAACTCAGAACATTTAGTAAATAAAAAAATATATGTGAATAACGCGCAGCAAGGTGTTGACATGTACAACACCGATAAGATTGAAATTCTAATTACTGTGTTATCTCGTGGACTGTGGCACTGTGTCGTATTTTAAGACAAGCTTGTAATCATTCACATCCGTTTGTAAAACGTCTTCCAGGTGCCATTGTGACGCGGGTGAGCAATTTTACACAATATTTTTATTGGAAAGAAAGATACGTGGATCTTTTCTAAAAGGCTGCTGTGAAATAGATTAAATTCTACCACATTTAAACCGTGCTTAAAATTTTGATTGCACAATTGGCAACAACATCATTTGGCAGTTTTTGACAACGAGCATGCACTAACCACATGCTAAATTTGGGGAATTTTATGTAATACTATCACATGAAATATTTTGAAAATACGCTAAATTCCATTTTCAGTGGGTTTAAAACGTCGGTGTGAGAATGGAAATCTTCCCCATCGTTGGAAACAACCGCCGTATAAAGCGGATGTTGAGAAAATTGAGAGGAAAACAGTTTAAGCATTCGGCCCCCTCTACATCTGCCCAATAGCTTTCCATCTAGTAATGTCAGACAGGCAAAATATCTACTATTTTCCACCATATAGTCATTTTTGTGTCAAGCTTTCCCACAGTGGCTCATATAAATCCTTTAAGACAGGCTACAATTCAGAAAAAGTACAAATGTGAGGTAAAAAGGCACTTGACTTAAAACAGACCAGCCTTGAAACAATTTCGAACGCCTTTTAACAATTAATTTGTCTGAATTTATTAAAGATACGATCGAGTGTACTAAGCAAATATTTATAGACTGAAACATCTTTCCAGCCAAATGATTGGATAGGGCCGGAGATTCATGTGACACTTTTCGTGGGCGAATTCCATAAAGGTGTTCAAATTGCCTTTGTATTTCATTGACATTAAGCTGTCCAAGGTCAACCGAAATGTGCAATGTTCCTTGGATCCTTCGGTGTGAAATTTCAATTAAATCACGGACTTGTAAAAATAATATTAAAACAACAATTTTTTTCGTTGAAAATTATGGTTTTTAAGAGTGACTGTATGGAACATTTTGTTTGTCCTTTAGTGAGCATGCTTACTCTGTAGTTTACTCACCTGCGAAGAGAGATTCCAAAGTGTTACGAAACGTGATCGTTTAAACGCGCTATTTACCAAGTGCGTACCGCAAAAGAATTACGTGACATTCTGTCAATCCAACTGCTGACTGGTGGCATGATGGAAGTGATATTATCCGAACGAATTAAACACTTTGAGGAAAATCATTAGCTAAAAATCCTGGACTACACCGTTAATATTGTCAAGGCGGTAACACTTTGCAATCCTTAAAAACAGCAAAGCATAGATTGTATGTTATGTGCGTCGGTTGAGATTCTGAGAGATATTCTTGAAGGCTGCTGTTACATAATTCGCTTGATGATTCTCCTTTTACCACCTGTTATTTGTTCCATGACGTGCTGAAAATGAATAAATCACCAACGTGTAGGCAAGGATAAAAAATAAATTAAATGGTAGTCTTGTTTAATTTTCGTCTGGGTCGTGAATATTACCAGATTTAAAGAGAGGCGAATGTAGCAGTGTGATAGAGATTCCTGAGGACTAGAGGAAAACTTTGTTCAGGTGCGTAAGGTTAACAGGGGTTGAATGAAAAGTAGAACGCATGAGTAGAACGGTAAAACCCTGGTGTCAAATTTCCTGCTCTGGATAGCTGTTGTGTTTAAGTCAGCTTTGGCGGAAATGTAGATTTGAAATTAAATTTCTGTTGATATATAGCCTTCATCAGTTATCCAGATTAATACAAAACTACAATAAATTTCTTGTAAACAAATTTCTGCCTTCATTATCCGCCGGCTAAACTTGGACTATTATACTGTAGTGAAAAGTATAAATCATCAGTTCACGTTTATGGATTTAAGGCTTTGCCAAATTGTTCACCATTCCGACGCCGTTGAAAACGTTACACAGTAACGCTTTTAACCCTTTGGTTTAATTTATCAATACGCGGCTCGAAAAGATTAATAATTGAGAATAAAAATGTCCAATATTATCAGACTTTTGGTAAAACGTTATGTTAAGAAATTGTACCTCTGCGATTATTTTGCTTATCCTGACAAGTTTCCAGTGGTTTGTCAGGAGGAGGGTTGTTTTTGTCTGAAAATGGATCGTCTGGCGGACTTATTTCGAAGAAGTTCTCAGAAGATCACGAGATATCCAGGCAATGACTTGTTGAAACAATTAATAAGGCGAAGTTTGAGCGCTCGTCTCGTAAAATTTATCACATCCCAAATTGTTTTCAGTATTTTTGCTGCCATTTACTATTTTAAAAGAAATTCAACGTTTTACTGATTTAAGCTTTTAGAGGTGTTCTTTGCAACACTTGGCATAGCATATTTTCACTTAATGCTGTAACAACAACGCTAATTTCTCTTACTGCCCTATATTGGCCTCTGCGACTAAAAAGCACCATTGCCACTGTTAAGTAAGATAAACCTCCCTGCCAAATTACAGCATCATTTTATTAATTTTCTAAATTTAATTAACAAATGTAGGTAACGTTTGTTTTGAAACACGACACCGGAATAAATGCCAAGAAAATTTAGGTCCCAAACTACCGGTTTTTTTTTGCCTAAGCGTTATGTCACAAACGGACAGTTAATGTTTAAGCTTTCACGTCAGAAAAGCAGTTTCCAATGGATTCTTCGTTTAATATTGGAATTAAGATAAGTGAAATGTTTGCAGCGCTAGATCCATTTAATGGGTTAATTTCCACCTGTTCTTAAGACTTCTTGATTACGTGCTCATGATCACTCATGGAAACCGGGTAAAAAAAGAACAAAACAAAACAAGGAACAACCTCACTCAAGGAGTTGCGAGAACATGTCTCTGTTTGGCCATACACTCCAAGAGAAGCTCTTGGGTTCAAGCCCCCCCTCTGATCACTTATCTGGTGTTGTTTCTAGATCTCGTTGGGACATTTGAACATTTTAGGTATCTCAAACACCAAAATATCAATTAACTGGCATCATTTAATTTCTTGTCGCTATGGCTCTTTTATACCATGAACTGAAAAGAGTGCATCGCCCAGAATGCCGCGACACATCCGGGAACTTTTTGTGTGTGCCGGCGCTAAAATTCAAAATCGATTAGAGAAAAGTGCTAATAATAACAAAGAATACGGGCAAAAAGCGGCCACCAGTGTGTACGTTTTTCTGTTTCACGGGCATATTTATTTCTCTGGCCAGCGAGTAGCATATGGAAATTGTAGAGAAAGGATCGATAAATGATTTTGAACAAAAAAATTGTTCTACAAGTATTATCAAATTCGCTTTGAAAACAGTCTATTTTGGGAGCTTTCTAGTATAGAAGCTGTTATTCAAGAGGAATATTCCGACGAACTGATCGGTTAAGCTGACGGGTAGCATATGGAAAAGTTGGTACCGGATGTCAGGAAAGGTTCTGCCAATTTTCGCTTGTTAACGACGTCTACAAGTATTATCAAAATGTGGTTTTCCGAAAGCACTCCTCAACCTCTGCAAATTTGCCTGTCGGAGACCGTTCGGCTCTATGGTTGACTGATTTTGAAACTCCCGCGGGTATTAAAACGGACCCATTTTTGAAACGATCTTGATATAAGCAGACAAGTCAATACTTTAAAGAAAACGACAACACTTTTAAGTTTGTAAGACATGTTTCGACAGAAACATGTCTTACAAACTTAAAAGTGTTGTCGTTTTCTGAGAAGCGTTTAAGCAGAAAAGTCATTTATTTTTATTTTCCCCTGTGTCGTACGAACGGAAAAGACCAGCGTTGTCTTTGGAGTCCTCGAACAACGTACAGACTACATAAGCCGATCGAGTAAAAGACTGTGTCTATAATTAACTGCTTTGACCGGTCGTGTAAAATAGGACGACGATAAAATAGAAGCAAGTGTTTCGCGCACCGCACCGATTTACTTCACACATCTGGCCGTTTGATTGACAACCGCCGATTCATTGGCGAGTACAGTCGGAAATCCGAAAGCTAAATCTATGCAATATTATTCCGCGCATCGAAAAACTGGGCACTGCAAGTACATGTCGCGAACGACAATAGCATTCTGGGCGATGGATCGCAAACAAGGCCTGTTTTGGGCGATGCCGTTTATTAAGCAGTATTTATTTGCCTCGTGAACTGCGTATCAAGAGATAGAAGCAAAACAAACGGCACACAAAAAAAAACATTTCATGACAGGTGTATCTAGTTGATACGCCAAATGACGATTTCATGGTCACGTATTCTAGTCGGTTATCGGTCATTTAGTCCCCTATTTGACTGGCTCCAAGAGAAAATGATTGTTTGGCCCCTAGTCGATTAGCGCTCAGTCAATTAGCGCCCAAACCTGTTTGCCCGGCAAGTCGGTTAGCCTCCAGTCTATTTGCCCCGAGTCGGTTAACATGGTTTACCTACCTCCAGTTTATTAGCCCCTAGTCGGTTATCCCCTTGTCGATTAGCCTCCAACCACAAGTCGATAGGTCCCCATTCACGCTTAAAAAACGAGAAATAGGTGGCGTTTTCCACTTCCTGTTGGGGGTTAAACGATTAAGGGCTAATCGACTGGGCGCAAAGCGACCTGATACCTCCTGGTCTCGTCTACGAGAAGTCAGGCTGTCTAGAGAGACTTAATACTTTACTATCTAATTGAAAATTTAACAATGAAGTTAAGTCCTTTTTGCATACATTCCCTCCCTACCACCCCTGCCCCTTCTTTTCTTCCCTCCTCCCTTCCCACCACGACCCATTCTCATTTGCCACTGTACTTTCAAGACAATTTATTTTGTCTTATGTCTTTTGAACCAAGTGTAAATAATAGAGCCTTCAGTGCGGACCGAGCCAACGTCTTTAAAGCGGTCTCTGCCGTAAATTGCGTGTGGTGCAACTAGATGCCTTGAACATGATACGCTCTATTTTGACAGTTTTTGTACAACAGGTGATTCTTGACAGTGTTCACAAGTTCGATGTGAACAACGGTCAGTTGATTTGTAGTGCAAAAATGTGTATTGTATTTTCACTCTTACCGGAAGAACTGTACTAGTGATTTATTTCGTTAATTATATGTCAACGCCCAAATTTCAGCCATGGCTTCGTTCTTAGCAAGTCCTCCATTTACAAGGTTTTGCGAAGACTACAATGTTTGCCGTGCATGGATGAAAATGTTAACGCTTTTCCCGTTAGCATACCGTTCTTCAACACTCGAATTCGCGAGAACTGGCTTTTCCTGTTTAATGTAGTTGTCTCTAAGTCCGTAGGCTCTCTAAAAGTTCATAACTCAAAAACAAATAAATAGAAGGAATAAATAATCTTGAATATGACAGTCAAGATAATAGCATACACTAATGTTTGGTTGATGTACATATATTATTCATAAATTTCCCTCGGCCTTTTCTTGGGATTAATAATAAATTGCCTATCTTAATTTAGCACGCTCGCTTAAGTATCGAACTTCGCAAACTAGGCTCTTCATTTTGAAGAATTCAGAATATCAGTATTTATGCATAGTTGTACTTTCGAACAGATGGTTAAATAGAGATGCCCAATGATGTTCTTGGATTTCAAACATTTGAAATCAATAGTCCATTTTACGGAATGAGTACAGTTGCGGATCTATTTTGGGTAAAAAGAGAAGAAACCACAGGAGGAAGAAAAGCCAGCAGGCCGGGCAAGCAAACCAACCCCCTCCCCTCTCATCTTAAGGTCTGGATCTTCCACTGGAGTGTATGTGGAAAAGGTGTTATATGTTGTAATCCATTTACGAAATTAAACAGATGTATTGGTCTTGAAACTTACAACTCGCTTAAACCGATTTTCCAATGATGCATTTCAGTTTCTCACTTCATCATTTTCGAACAGTTAACTTTTACTTTTATTTTTAAAACGGTGGTGCTTTGTTTTTATTTGCATCCAGGCTGCAAAAAAAAAAAATCAGAGGTCGTAGGTTATTCTAAAAGATGGGTCACTTTTCACGAAAACCCTTTCGTGTATTGGATGCCTTTGGTTGTTCTCGCCAGTTTGTATGCTCCTTAAAGTTGTTGGCATTAATAATGAATCCACTGTTGCCATGGCTGAATGCAGGCTTTGGAATGCTAGCAGCTGGCAATGTTTCGTCTCTCGTAGCTATTTTCCAAATGTCGCCTTGGAATTGCTGGTCGCTTTTGCCAAAATATGACTACCGTAGTCATCGTTTGGAAAACAAGGGTCTAGGATGCTTGTAAGTTTTAAACATTTTTTAAGAATCTTTTAGCGCGTAAAATTGTTTTGTCGTAAATGTTACTTACAAAGCCCACTGGGTTCCCATTGCGTGCATAACATAATGAATTATTCCGCAAATAATATGGTTAGAGCTAATCGTTTTGAGCAGGCGTACCGCAGGGGAATTACATTAATTAAGTTGGTGACGGCGACACTACAGGGATGAAACAATGAACCATTTTTCTCGTCTCCTGAGAAGAAAGATCTCTATCAGTTCGCCTTTTACAAAGCCAGGGATGATCTCGCCCGCCAGACTGTCTCTTGTTTCCATATTTTCTTTAATTGTTTTCAATTTATGTAGTATTTCATTTCTGAGTGAAAAATATTCAAACTAGCGAAATAGTCTTGGTGTGCGGTGGACTTTCTAAAATTATTCCCTTCCTGTTGTCAGTCAAGGGAACAGTTTAGAGTACCAAATCATAAATCTTCAATCGGATCGTATGTTGTAAACCTTTCTCAGAAAAGTCTGAATCAACTCAAAAGCGAAAAAATAAACTATTTATGTAATGAGCTAACTTGAAGTAATTATTCTTCCTAACAGTCGGTCTACACCACATGACTCGAAATTTAATTGTCCAGCCCAGTACATAAAAATCCCCTGATGGTATGAATTATTTTGCGTATGTCATGATGTGAATCAATTTGAAGATCCTATAAAATAAACAATGTAATTTCTGTTCAAGTTATACCGTGAAGAAGTTCATTCTCGACCGGTGGTAAATTATTGCTTCGATATTGTGAGTGTTTAAGCAATTTCCGAGCCGTTGGTAATTTTGAAGACTTTCAACTATTGCTTGTCAGTTGAAGTGTCGTGCAGCTGGTCCGGTTGATCAATGAAAGCGATTTCTAAAGGACTTAATTTTTCCTTTGGTTTCTCTTTTGTCTGCTCCTTCTTCATTTGCACAACCTTGTAGTCACAGATAATGATATCGTGGCTTTCACATCGCGATAAACTGTTAAATATTGCATGAGTTTACGATAAAGTCTTTGTGGAGATCTTATTACTACACGTTCGCCCGACGGCAGTAAGCTAACCAACTGTCATTTTGTCAAAACCCGAGCTCTGATTCGTTGAAACACTGTTGTTATGGTAATTTGCCTTGATGTAGATAATCAAAAGCAAATAGTCAAAATTAAGAGGTGCAAAAGTCGCCTGAACCTCCCTGAGGACAAGCCGTACGTGTTAAAATTGCCGTTCTTCTTACCTTTTAATCAAGCCGGCAAAAATGTAAGAATATCTCCACAATTGACTTTCTTTATTCTGTGGACTTATCTCGTCACCTAATTCCGCTTAATCGTGAGAAAACGCCAGAAGTGGTTTGTACTTGACAAAAATCGAATTTTGCCCAGGTTATTGACAGCGCAATCGCTAAACTAAAACAAGACCCAGTCTGGTCTTGCTCGCTCATGAATGAAGGGTCATCAATTTTCCGGGGCTATCCTGAAGCCGTTATCGAATGGATACTTTATTGAATTTTTAGCCAATTCGTTAAGATCTTCTAGATTCGTTTCTTTTACAGTATTCACCGGGATATAAAACGCAATATTTACTTCACATGGCTGTATATATTGCTTTGACAAACAGGTGTCGGCGTCCAGCGGATCACCATGCGTCAACAAAGAGACATCGAAACTACAGGAGTCTAAAACCTACACTTTAGATGACAATATTTGCCCTAGAATATTCATGTGCATTTGTGAGTTTACAATAATAATAATAGCTACTTGACAAAAACCCTTCATTTAAACTCGAAAATATCAAGACATCGCTCATGTGCTATTTTCATGTGTTTTCAGGGACGAAATGCCTGTTGGGACGAAGAGGACTTGTGGTGCCTCAAAATACTTTTCTGGAAAATGTTGTTAGGCGATCGAATGGACTTCGTAAGTAACACTGACTGACACTGATGTTTTGCAAAAATGCTAAACAGACATTCACTATAAACAAGAAAATTAATACCATGAATTTGAGAAGAAAATGACTTAAAAACGTTCTTTCAGTTTGATCTACGCTTTCACTAACACTTCGAAGCTGACATATTGACCTTTCAAGGGTACCTGTTTTATTCTAAAACGAAAAGCAGTTTTCCTATTTCGTGATTTGTGTCTCCGTGATACTTTGTGTGTTCGATTGCCTGATTGTTTTCCGAGATATGCCATCTAAAAAGACAAAAAGAATTAGATAAAACATTGCAATACGAAATTAAAGCCAAAAAAGTTTCAAAGACATTTTTCCAGTTTTTAAAGAAGTAATTTGTTTGTGTATATTATGGGACAAAAATGATCGCAAGATATTAGAACAGCTTCTTGTAGTTTTCAATTACTTCGATTGTGATAAAATCCGGCGAAATTCAGTGTTGGAAGAAATTTCGTCCCTCAAAGAGTTTGTTTGTAATTACCTTTGTCTTTTTAGAATTTATTGTTTGATGTCTCAAAGTCAACCACACAGTGAACAGTATATATTTATTAACTTCTTTCGCAAATCATCGACTAAATTCGATAAAGCTATTGCATAAGAACCCTCTTTGCAGAAATATTGCGTGTATACCGGCAAAATTCTTCGCGGCAACGTTTTGAAAAGTTATTAACGTAAACGAACTTTATCTTTATTTTCATGCGACTAACGTGTTCATTCAAACTTTTCAATATTAACATATTTTAAAAAAATAAATATGTAAATATAATTTTTTATTCAATGAAATAAACTTGGTTAGCATCGACGCTGGTTTTCAGCGGGCATTTTGCCTCAGTTTGTTGACATAAAAAAAAGATTGGATACTGTGCAATTTAAAACCTTTTTTGAATTTAAAACCGTTTTTTGAAATTGTCCTGTGTGACTAAAACCATCTGTCAACGTCTAACTAGCCAAAACTTTTGAATGAATGGCTTGAAGCAGGATTTGAAAGCCAGATTGATTGGAGAAACTGATGATAGAACATATGGTAGTGTAAATTTTGTGGCCCTTTTTGACGATCGACACTTTCTAACCTTAGTGTTTCATGATCACCAATTTAGAAATTCACAGGATTTAAAACAAATATCACAACTAGAATTAGGATGCTATGTTTCTTATAGTACCAGGTTTGAACGGATCGGGGTTTTAAACCCTGCTTCAAATCATTCATTCAAAAGTTCTAGATATTTTCCATCTACAAAGGTTAACGGAAGCTTGACGCCCTTCGCCAACCCACCCATCCAAACTTTGCTAATTTTGACATTTTTCATCAGGAAATATCTGGTTCAATATTTAACGAGTTCATTCAATATTTACCATAGTTACTAAATGACGTATACGTTATCGATATATCGTTTCTGTGCGTTTGCAAGAAGACCAAATTTAATTTAGAGATAAATTTATGCTGATGAGAAATCGGTCTTTCATGTGTTCACTTGCGAGGTAAACATACTTTTGAACCGAATAAGGGCGATTGTTTCTTGAAAAATTAATCCTATCTGATCCAAAAAGGGTCTTTTATGACGTGAGTGTGCACGAAAAAACAAAAGTTATTTGATACGGTGCGGGTGTTCAAAAGGAATAGAATATAACGGCCATAATGTCCTCTAGATAAACTGGAAATGTGGAATAATTGGATGGCTTCAAGATCGAAGATTTCTGTCAACAATTTTACAAGTCTTTTTAAAGAATTCTTGGAAATTTTTCCACGTTTTCGAGCAGTTCTCTTGTTGTTAGATTATAGCGGATAGCTTTCGAAATGTACGAACGTTTCGAATGGTTTGTCGAGTTCAGTTCGAACTGATATCTTCATGCCGTTACGTACGTAACTTTTATGCTGGAAACAGAACGCAGTATTGTAACGGAAATATATTGTCGGAAACATCAGTTAACCCCTTTAGCGACGCTAGAAACATTTCTTTCCGAAACACTCTTGCTCCACGGAAACGGAAACTTTCGTTTCTTGGACCATTTCTGTCAGAATTTCGCTTGCGAGAGTTGGCGTAATATCGCGGCCAAATACACAGGGAACAGCAAAAAAAGAACAACAAAAAACAAATGTGTTTCCCCAGCGGTTAAAATGGAAAGAACGTTAACTTTTTCCATAAGAGTGTGAGGGTCTTGTTTAGACTTGTATATACAAAAAAAAAAAGTCATACAAAAGAGATCCAATGAGGTGAAGAGGAACTAGAAAAATCGTTAACCTGAGGATTCTGTCTTGATGGATCACCAATTTCTCAGAAACAACATTGAAAAGAATGTATGGAGATAAGTAACGAGAATTTATATTTTTGGAAAACCATTTTCACTGTTGACAGAATTACCGAGATGGATTAAATAAGTATTGATATACAACAAAATGTATGAAATTAAAATATATTGTATCTGAAGGAAAATTCAGAGACATAATTAGTTACCCCAGAGTTGTATTCATGATCAGAATTGGATTGGCCTGGCCAAGTGTTTCGTTGCATGAAAATGGGAGGGACGCTGGTAACCTCGTTCCTAGGGCCTTTTCCCGCCACGCCCCCAAGCCAGGGGGCAAGAAAATTGTTTACTTGGAGATCTTGAGGTTTTACTCGTCGAGGCTTATAAAACAAGAAGGTTTAAAGGAGATGCGGGTTGTGTAGCTAGAGCTTTTTCAGCAGAAAATAGAACTTTGGTTACTCATTTTTTGTCAAAAAACTTTCTAGAACACACAGGGAGAATTATTCAGGAATTATTCTTTTTCTGCGTCAAAACAAAAATAACAGCCTATTCTTCTAGGCGCGCCGTCCCTTTGTCTGGTTCTATTGTGCAGATTATACCTACTGCATGCATGCGAAATTGATTTAATGAGACCTTGTGAGCCGAGTTGAATTAAAGCTTGCTGCTGGATTTACGTTCATAAAAGTTAATTAGTTTTCGGTGACATTGGATGAATGCGATCTCAAGGCGTGCCAAACGTGTGTCATGGAAGCTTTTGTTGGATTACACCTTGTCGTAAAGTTCTTTACTTAGAAGCTGGAAGTGTTGGTAGTATATGGGGGAAGTCATTGTCTGTTACAGTTCAGACGCTGTCTTTAAAATAAATGTAATCACAAAAGAATTTCTGCGATCCTTAAAAGTCCCCGGCTGTTTTTCAGTATGTTCACCATGACTTTTGTCCATTTCTGCCAGCTGATTAAACAGACACCCCGCCGTCACGGAAAGGTTTGGTGAAATTAAAAAAAAAAAAACATTCCGGACAAAATGGTTCTTGTAAAAAGGTTTCCACTGCACTCTTGCCGTAAACCTCTTAGTTGTGAAGTATTTATGAAATAATTCATATTTGTACTGCGGTTGTAGATGAATGTGAAGAAAGATCATCGCAGTAAATTTTCCAATTTAAGCAATTGGAAAGAAGAAGCCTGAAAAAATAAAAAAAATCAGGGCTTCAACGGGATTCGAACCCGTGACCTCACGGTAACGGTGCGATGCTCTACCAACTGAGCTATGGAGCCACACAGTGGGAGCGAAGTCGATTTATTGCGTCCATATTTTCCCGTGCAGTGAAGTGATGTGAAATATTTACAGGTTAACGCACTCAGCGAGTGAATTATCGGGATTTACCTGCACGAGTTCACTAACAATGAACGAGAAATTTCAATACCGCACTCGGCGGCCTCGTGCGGTATTGAAATTTCTCGTTCATTGTTAGTGAACTCGTGCAGGTAAATCCCGATAATTCACTCGCTGAGTGCATGATTGATATAAAGCACATTAAAGCTTTCAGTTGATACATAATTTATTGATGGCTGGATGCCCAAATGAAAGGTAACCACTTTGCATCGGGTTTTGACAGTAAGAGAAAAAAAGCGGGAAACATAGCGAGTTGAAATAAAAATCCTCAATAGGTTAAGGTTACTCAGATGAAGGCAATAAGACTCACTTAGAAGTTAAATAAAACAACTCAGTGAAGATGCAAAGCTGGCGCTAAGAAAATAACTGTTCAAATTCAATGATATCGTGTTCCACAGGGCTAGAGTGAAATAAAACCAAACAGTCCCTGGAATTTGACAACAACATGAGTGGATAACTGAATATCAATTTTCGTTACAGATTCGCTATTCGTTCTTGGAAACGCTCAAATTATAGAGAACCCCATTGTGTACTCAAGCGACGGGTTTTGCAAGTTCACGGGTTTTACACGAGCAGAGGTCATGAAGAAGAATTGCGACTGCAGTTTCCTGTATGGCCAGCAGACAGACCCTGAGACTATAAGAGAGCTCCATAATGCCTTGCAGACCAAGACTGCGATCCAGAAAGAGTTTATTGCGTATAAGAAAGATGGTAAGGCGACATTTTGCTTTTTCCAAGGAACATAGGCACACAAGGAGTAAAAAATATCATATTATAATGCTGTTAATCATCATCATCATCATCATCATCATTCTTTATTCTTTGTACAAAAAATGTGCGATAGTTTGCCCAACAAATAGCTAGAGGGCTAGTCGTGGCGGGGCAAGCCAAGTACATGAACAAGTTTTACGACACAAGTTATCTGTTAAACTTGCGTACTTTGCAGAGGAAAACGATTTTATACAATAGAGTGTTTCTGACGAGGATCTACCGGCTGATAGTTACCCCGCGTAAAGTTGTTCTTTTAAACCCGCTTGCTTAGAGAAAGATTTTCATGTTTGAGTGCTATCCATTCGGGAATTTTCATTGGACGGGCACCATGAGCAGTAGTGTTTCTCCGCCAGTGAACACTATCGCGTCATGTGATTGACCTGAACAAATAAGAAATGGAGAAGATTTAGTAATGAACTATAAATTGTGAGTACGAAGTAGTGGCTATAATTCATCTCAGTTTTACTTATACGCATTGTCAAAACTTTAATACCAGATACTGTTTACGTACTTACGCAGGTCCTAATCGTGATTCAACGACCGAAACGTGTATGTGTTGACAATAACGTTCATAAGTATATACCACACAAGTGAATAGTACTTTTCGGGCGCGCTAATTGGCTAGCTCGGAGGTGATTAGCCAAGTACTATTCAACTCCGAGCAGCCGAAGAAAAAAAAAGGCTTTTGTCGGTATACTTTCACAAATAAAGTTACTCTTTGGGCTACTAGTTATTCAGCTTGTGTGGTATATACTAAAACAATTATTCACCTCAGTGTCGGTGAAGGTGGTGGATATTTACCTCCACTTCGGTGAATAATTGTTGATTGTTCTCCGACATGTGCTTCTGTCTCCGATCAAAAGACTTTCAGTAGCGGCACGAACAAGAAGTCATCAACGTCTGGCCGAAGAAAGCAATCTTGATAAAATTAAAACAAGTATGCCAATTGATTGGTTATGGTATTTTTCAGGCACACCGATGTGGGTTCTTTTTCATCTTGGACCCATAAAGAACGAGAAAGGCGAAGTGATGTTGTTTCTCGTCACATTAAAAGACATTACAGAGTACAAGGATCCTATCGTGGGCACAGGTAATGACACTTTCTTCAAACTAAACTACGCTCCCTCTTTACGTCAAGTTTTGAATCTAGACACTTCATGACGTGCCAATCCCCAGTTCCCTCTATGAGAAGCGCCTGCTTGAACTCCGGGATATTTGTTTTGATGAATACAAGAACTACGATTCCATACTGGCGTGTCCCATAGAGGGGAATGACCATAGCGCGCTTACACAAACCACGACAGCAAAGCCAACAAGAAAACCACCAGAAGGTATAATAAGAAAAACCGTGGCTGTACACGTGCGTTATAAATTTTCGTACTGCTTCTTGTGAGCCGTACTCTTCAAAACAACCACACGTGAAATGACCAAGTTTGGCGTATTTTGGAGAATGTGAGCTACGCCGATTAAATTTTCGTACTAGTTCCAGTTGGAATTGATCACTTGCATTACCCATTTAGTTTGTCAGTGTATAATTCAGAAAGTAATCGGGCGAGTGATTTCATGATCAGGAAGCGCATAGCTTGAGCCCGATTTGAAATGAAGAACACGATTACTCTCTAACTTAAGGTGCGCGAATAACTTATCAACATCGAGAATTTGGTTGTATATACGATTAATGATGAAACTTGCCTGTTTTGTTAATTAAAAACTGTATGCGATGTTTTTAGAACAAACGTGGAAACTGTTGGAAACGTGTAACTCTTCTTTGAAAAAGGACTGTGAGTCTTACTGCATAAATAATGACAATTCAGGGGGGATAATCTCATACACTTTTATAATTATGTAGCGTACAACCTCTTACAAATTGTGAAACTGAATGTGGAGTAGTAACTATAGAATTTTGGATGGTGTAATGATAGGATACCAGAGTAAATTATTGATACGAGAATCTATTGTTCTCGAGCCCTGTCAGTGTGTAGAGGTTGCCAGTGGGAAGAAAAGTTTAATCTCAAAGTGCTTCTCTGACGTACTGTCGTAACGTCTCTTGTGCCACGTTTTTGTTCTTTACATATTTTGACATCATCTGTTACCTATTAAGCCTCGGCCAAACGATCGCAACATTTCAACGCAATATGTCGCAACCGCATTGTTGGATGTAACATGTTGCGTGTGTTTGGCCACCCTGTTGCGACGTGTTGCGACATGTTGGGTGTTGTTGGCTCAAATTTGAAAATGGTCAAATTTTTCATGCAACATTTGCAATTGTGGATGTTGCATGATGTTGTAGTCGTTTGGCCAGGTCTGTGCAACAATTTTGCGCCCAGGCATGCGCACAAGTTCGATTTTCAACTCGCAACATGTCGCAACACGTTGCAACAGGGTGACCAAACGCGTAAAACATGTTGCGCCCAACAATGTTGCAATTTGTTGCGTTTAAATGTTGCGATCATTTGGCCGGAGCTTGCAAATGCTGGGCCTACATTGTTGGGATATGTTGCGTTGAGATGTTGCTATCGTTTGGCCGGGGCTTTACTGAACAGACGCAAGGCAACATGGAATATATTTGTTAATCTGATGCCCCCAGCTCCGTGCATCAGTTTGACATCTTCGTTAGCATCATGGAAAGGGTTTGTGCGCAACTCCACAACTTTTGGCAATCCACTGTAAGAAAAAACATTGTGACTGGTACATTAACCCACAATTCATAATTCGTCGGGCACGGAAATTTTCACAACGCTCCTAAAAACGAACAGAAAAGTTCTAACAGCTTCAAACACCACGAATACACGATGTCGTTAGCACAGGGACAAACACTGTAAAAATATGGCTTTCCTTGTACTTTATGGGCAGTATTAGGCTCTCATTGTGGCAAAACGTACAGCCGCCATATTTTTGGGGTGGGTCTACCACCGTATTTGGAGTCTACCACCTCATAGGAGAACTCGGCGAACCAATTCTAAATGAGCTCTATTAAGTCCATTTGGTATGAGGGTTAGAGTTTAACACTGATGTGTATGCCTTCTTTGTGCATTTTAGACAACGGAGGCCCGAAAGGCTGGGCGCGACTGAATAAAACTCTTACACGGCACAAATCAGTCCTTGTAGCATTCAAACAGAAGACATCGACACAAAGAAATGCGCAGCAGATCAGCAGTGTAAGTAAAATAAGCGTGGAGTGGGCTGAAAATAGAGAGATTAAGCTTGACGTTACGCCAGACGGCAAACGGCAAATATGAGACTTTTGCCTTCTGTCTTTAGCTCTTTGAACGGCAGAGTAAAAATACTTGTATTTGTGGTGAATAGTAGGAGACATTTTTCTCTTTTTTTGCGATTTAATTAAGGATTAGAAGAAAAGAACACAAACTCAGAGGTCATTTTTCCCGTTTGCCGTCTGCCGTAAACGCCAGGCTTAAACTCACTAATAATACCACGAGTGCTGCCCGCAAAACCTTAAGTAACCTATCTAAACGGGAAGTGTTTGGCAACCAAGCAGGATCAAACGTTGTTGGTGGCCAAATATATTGATGTTGTACAAAGTGGCTAAATGGTGACAGATTAGCAAAAATTGTTTGTGTGACCACTGCGTCCAAACGAACAAATTTTTTTACATTGTTTGATCAAATGTTTGTCGTCGTTCAGAAAAGGTGTCCAGACGGAAAAATACTTGGTAGCCAAACAATGGTCAATCGTGTTTAATCGCCAAACATTTCCCTTGTGGAGAGGGCTTTAAAAGAACGACATCAAATGTCCTTTTTATCGTTTCCATGGTGACAAGCACATAACTCTGGCGGTGAGGGGAGGGGGAATTTCTACATTGAAACGATTAGAAACAAAAAAAAAACTTAACCCCTAAAAGATATCTGTCCCAGTTGGTTGGGATGTGCTCAAATTTGTTTTAACCAGCACACAAACAAAGCTGGGATAGATACAGTATAAATAAAACTGGACATCGATCGAGCTTCTATTAAACTTGCGAATAGTATGACCCCCTTATTGAAAGGTTTATATTTTATTCTCATGCAGATTTCCAGTTAATTATCGTCTTGGGTACCGGAATAAAGTAGAGACGTAGCTATTAAATTTTTTTCACGTATCGGGATAATACTATATATTTTTGGTGGTGGCTATAAATGTTTCTATTCAGTATTGTTCCTGTCCTAGCTTTCATTCCAATTCTTTAAAATTCAAAGCAGCATTGCTATACGATTCGTTCTCCACAAGGTCGCCGGAAAATGCGATTCGGAAAACTTATTCAACTGATGAAATTTCAGAAGCAAAACATAGCTAAACAAGATTTAATCTGCATCACTGTCGATAAAAATCACCTGCTCGAAAATCAGCCATTACTGAAAACGTTAGAGTTGCATGTAATTGCTAGCGGACGCTTTCACTACAGTTGACTGCTTTTAACGCTGTAAAATATTTTCAAATTTTCCGTGCCGTACCAGAAACGTGCTCTATTGTGCTTCCATGTCGTCAGCCAGCATTGTGATCGTTGAAAGCTCTGCAATTTGACACTTTGTCAGAACAAATTTCAGAGCTTGCTAACTACCAATGTTTATCACATACAGAGCCTTGCAATAACGATCCAGTCACGTTGAAAATCTTTAGTATTTTAATACACCTTCGCTGCGAGAGTGGAAAAAGAAGATCTTGCCTGATAAACAATTCCCCGCCAATTTTTTTATGTTTATTTTTAAGTGCTGCCTTCCCCAATTCGAATTAATTGCAAGTAACACTCTTCTTGCAGTGAACAGATGCACCTGCCTCCGGGATAAACTTTCAATTATTAAGACACATAATCCACCGAAAAGGTTACTTAAATAGACGTGTGAAACCTCAGCATAATTTAAGCCAAAAGTTAAGTATTCAAGCGAAAAACTCGACGCTCCACCGTTGTTTTTTCTCCAAATTAGTTTGCGCGTATGTGACAAGACCTTTCCAACAAAACGGAATTGAAGCTTTCAGCTAAGTGTTGTTTATAGATTTCCTAACTTAAAAGGCGTCCCTGTTTACACAAATAACATTTTGTAATCACTTTTCTCATGTAGAGAAGATTTTTGAATTTCAAAATAGGGGAAGCCCATTTGTTAATTTGAAAAGATGACAAGCATTTCCAATCAGTTTGGATGAAACACAATTTTTATTGCCTCGGTCGACGTGGATTGTCGCAATAAGATTATTTTTTCTGCTTGTAAAAGAACTCGGCAAAACAGAGTCAGAAATTATGTCGCTGGGAGACTGTCTACAAACAATTTAAAGGAAAAATGTCTCGCGTTAAACCTGAAGGGAATCCGACAACTTCCTGTCGACAGAAAGATTCACGGGTGAGTATTTATGAGCGTTTACTCCCGTTCAAATATTAAAACTCAAATCATTTTTTCAGTTTTGTACACTGAAATGCATAAACGTAATTTTACGAGCAGCCATTTTTGACAACTCGGCGTCTCCTAACTTTGTATGTTTAGTGGCTTTTTCCTGTCGAAGTTTAACTGATTCCAGATC
>JAHPZR010053633.1:0-12786 GCA_019787425.1 Platygyra sinensis | reverse complement strand
AAGCTTGGATGTGCTGTACTTTATCGCGCGAGGATCTCTCGAAGTCAAACAGGGAGAGACTGTGGTAGGGTTGTTAGGTAAGTAAGAGATCAAAAAAGGCTTCTCTTCATTATGGGACGAAAATTCAATTTTACATTGTCTAGTTTTAATGCCCTCTCCGAGAACCCCCGAAAGTCCACAGATAGGTATTAGCTGATTTTTAAATCATATGTTGATCACCTTCTTAGGAATTTAAAAAAATTACCAAGAAGGAGATCAAAATATGATTTCTGCCAACAGCATATACACCTTTTTTCAGAGAAGAGGTGATGCGATACATGTTTGGGGATCTGCTTAGTGTTTATACCAGTGGTCTGAAGGTGCCTTGCCTTGTGCCTTGCGTCGCGTATTGTATAATGCACTTGAAAATTTGGCCTTCCCGTCCCTACTTCTCATAGTTTTAAAGCCTCCTGGTCGGAATTATCAACTTAAAGTGGCTCAAAACAGTTTCCAGCACTTACATTTGGATGGGTCGCTTTAACCACTCTTTCTCACTTGATGTTACAATCATGGTATCAAATAACTGCTCAATCACAGGTTAACACGTTGTTATCATGTTCGCCACCTAATAGGTTACCATAGCAACCGTATAATCTCCTAAAAACACCCTTAATTACAGCTTTCGGGGCTCATAATTCAAAAACGGAACGGTAAATTTTTTTCCTATTATCAACTTTTGATTGGCATGATAAGACGCAACTTTTGGTAAAATATAAAAATTTTTTTCTGTACATGGGGTTCAGAATCATCTTAAATTTTGGAACATTTAAGGTGGCTCTGAACCCCATGTACAAAACTGTTTTAAACTTTGCCAAAAGTTGCGTCTTATCATGCTTATCAAAAGTTGATAATAGAAAAGCATTTCACCGTGACGTTTTTAATTATAATTGCCATTAAGGGTGTTTTAAGAGGTCATACTGTTGCTATAGTAACCTATTGTGTCAAGAAAATGATAACAAAGTGTTTACCAATGATTGGGCAGTTATTTGATACCATGATTGTAACATCAAGTGAGAAAGAGTGGTTATAGGGATCCATCCAAATATATTTGCTGAAAACTGTTTTGAGCCACTTTAAGTACGAAAAAAACAGTTCAAATGTGCCCTTTAAAGAAAAGAGTGGAGAGTGATAGCCATAAGTGAAAAATATAATATTTTATGTGTTTGATGAGCGACTTGCCAAGCAAACTGTCATTATTTATTGCAGGCGAGAATGACGTATTTGGAGACAACATATGTCACGAGCCCACAGTCGGCCAGTCAGCAGTAGACGTGTTAGCACTAACATACTGTGACCTTCACTGGATTCAAAGAGACGCGCTTATCGAAGTCCTGGAATTCTACCCGGAGTTTGCGAATAAATTCACCAAGAACCTTGTGTTATCCTACAATTTAAGAGACG
The DNA here is from genome assembly GCA_019787425.1 of Platygyra sinensis. NCBI lineage: Eukaryota > Metazoa > Cnidaria > Anthozoa > Scleractinia > Merulinidae > Platygyra > Platygyra sinensis. The sequence continues at coordinate 11,346 of JAHPZR010053633.1, read as the reverse complement.
AGGTAAACGGTGGTTTTCTCATCTTTGGAGGATCTTTAGTCTTATGCATGCATCAGAAGCTTGTTGTGAGTTTATCTCTTATCAAGGTGGGCTGTTGTAAAACCGCAATTCTGACTAGCTCCGATAACATTGGGCATTCCATGAAAGACCACTGTCGCACACTTCAGAGTAAGAAGTCCGACCAATCATTTCAGTTCAACAGAGCAGACTTATAACACCATCGCTGACATAGAACATTCACTGACTCTGAAGATAGTTTTCGCTCAGGTTTTCGTAACGTCAGTCACCGACTGACAATTTTTTTTTTCAGAACTACCCTCACCCGCCCCATCAAACATTATGAGCTACTTTCTTCATATGTTTTGTAAAACGCCTTTGGAGGTAGTTGGATTTGGCGCTATATAAATTAAGTTAAATTATTAGTCTGTTAGTGTTGGGGATGATCATATAACCACATTATTCATCAAACCCTTTTCACATTACTCTTTCAGCTCAAGATTCGTAAACGCACCCCTCGGTTGGAAATGACCAATGAGAGCCAAAACGACAACAGACCGCCAAGTGTGTCTGCCTTTCGGTCAAGGAGAAATCGAAAGCTGAGTTTGGTGGAGGAACTTGCGCAGAATTACGAGTTTGACGACAATCAGGTTGACGGTGGAGAAACAAGTGACGCAGAGATCGACATGATGGTCATTCCGAAATCACGAACAAAAAGTATGACTTCCAACGTTGTGCGAGCACGCCCTGATGTGCCAGAATCGGGCACCGACGTGCTCTCGAGTTTGTCCGAAATGAAAGGTGAGGTGCGCCGAGAAATCGAAGTCATGAATATGAAGATGACGCAACTAGAAGAACAAATTTCCACGATTCTGTCAATTTTAAAAAGCCAGGGACATTTGCATAGCCCGCGGGGTTACGAATCTCCCAGGGATAGTATCGACAAAGGGCGGATGTCATCTACTTCGTATCTTAACGATACGTCTCTACAGGAGGAGACCCCGAGCAAGACAAAAACTAAGGAAGAAGAACCATTACCGGATTGGCTTGCTCCGTCTGGGTCTCCTGTGGCTCGCAACAGTAGCGTTCCGGACTGGGACAACACTTCCACGCAGGCGCAGGAAGACAACTCGGTCCAGGCTGCTAACTTATTGAACAACCAGTCAAGTCAAAACGCAGCTACTGACGCCGATCCAAGACTACTTCAGACGCTCAATCTTTTCAAAAGGGCTGGGAAAAAATAAGATGCATCAAAATCCTCAACTACGCTTTTACAGCAAATGTACAAGCAAGGAGTGAAAATAAGAGTAGCATACGCGACAAACCGCCTAGAGATAACACAGTTCTTCGGAAGTGTTTACAATAGCGTAGTTTGAAGATGACTGAAGTATTGTTGAAGATAGTGAACTTCAACTATTCAGAGATGACAACGACATACAGACGAAAGAAGATAAGGAATTCTCGCCGAATTCGTAGAATGAATAATATTCTCAAAGACAGCGCAAAGAAGGAAAAAAAACAGACCATCCACAGTTTTAGGGATCAGAGGGTGTTATTGGATGACCCCTATGGCACCTTATGGGAATAAACCAAAGTGTTTGGGTTCCGGATCTCATCTGATCCCAAACAGAAGGTTTGGACACATGCCTCTTAAGCCAGCGAGTTCACTTTATTCATGAAGTTGTATTTCGACTTTTCCATGAGTTTTTCATTGCACCACTAACAGCATCGTGCAGGCGCAGCGTAGAGGGTTCACGCACCTAGATTTTCGGCATATTGCCATCATTCCACGTCAGTTGACGTCATCAACGAAATCTGGCTCTCATATAGAACTATGTCGCGTTTTTATCTTAACCAAATTTAGCCTAAATTTTTTAAGGTTTTCTCTTTTAATCCGTGTTAATCTTCTCTATCGTTAACCATCCTTTGTCCTTTCTTGTTAGACTGCTGGCAGTCTGTTTTTCTCTCGAAATTCAGTAGAGGTCATGAAGCCCCTTGGCCATACCACCCTTGTCTCGCCTTCTCTACACTGCCGACGGTGGTACACAATAGGCCATTTCCGAGTTCTCTTGTGCCTCTGTTTCAAAACGAGTTTAAGTGCAAATCCTATCACAATTTTTACTATTATTACTATTTTCAGGGTTCCCTTCCATTTAAGGGTTATTTTGGATGTGGCTAAATAGCTCAAAATACCATGACTGACCTTCTTACTTCGACTCGCGCTGTATGATTGATACACACGAAGTGTGTGAGATAATAGGGAGCTTAAGCAAGCCACGACGACGACGGCAACGAGAACGTCGCTAAACAACCGGTTTAACGAACAACACAATCGCTGTGCACGTGCGTTATAGAGCTTTGTACATTTCATTGCCGTCCTCTGCAAAACAACAGCGTGAAATAACCAAGTTCTGCGTCGTCTACGGAACGTGGACTGCACGGCTAATTTTTCGTATTTCCATTTGGAATTGAACACCTACCGTCATTGCATATTTAGATTAAGCACGTTTTTAGAGCCATTGGCGAACCCAACAGATCTAGACAATCGCGAATTTCGCTTGTAAAATATAAATTCATTTTTTTCTAGGCGTTGCCCTCAACGCCGTCGTCATCGTCGATGCTTATGGCCCGGTTCATACGTCCCATTTCTGCCGTGTCGAATGCAATTCAAACAAAGGATAATGAAGCAAATCATCTCATTATCTATTCTCTCAATTGCATTCGACACGGCAGAAATGCGACGTATGAACCAGGCCTAAGCTCCCTAATCACCATGTACATGTCCCGAATATGGTAAAATATGCTAAATATATGCACTGGGGGTTACTTACTCTATAATACAGAATCTCGAAAGTTTTTCATATATGTATCTCTAATACAAATGTCATCGCAGCTGCCACTGAGAAAGCTTTATCAGTCAACACTCTGAATTCACCAAGCAGGTTATATCTGAATTTTTTTAGAAGTAAATGAAAAGAAACAGAAAAAGAAAATCAGGTAAAACAACGGAAATTATTTATAGATACTCTGATAACAACATAATAACTTAAAGATCAGTTTTAACAACCCGTACCAAAAACGAATAGATAGAAATAGATTTCCAACGGTTCCGAGAGTTCAAGGGAAACAGCCGACTTTGTTTCTCCAACCTTTCCAAAAGAAAACAACTCGTACCAGTCCACCTTGACCTGCCTTTGTTTTGAAAGCTCCACCTGATTGATCATGCAAAGACATATTTAGCGAAGGCTCAAGGTGCGCGACCTGGTCACGTGCCAGCGCCAAATTAATCTATCAGCCTTTGCCCTGATGTCTTAGGAAGTTACAATATTTTTAGAGGCGGAAGCTAGAAAATAACGACGACAACGGCAGCGATAACGCCGTCAGACAAAGGGTTTAATGAGCAGAACAATGGCTGTGCACGTTGGTTATAAATCTTTGTTCATTTCGCGCCGTCCTCTGCAAAACAACAACGTGAAATGACCAATTTCGGCGTAGTCTGGGGAACGCGAACTACGGTGGCTAATTTTTAGTATTTCCGTTTTGAATTGAACACTGTTACATATTTAGTATCAGGAGGTTTTTAGAACCCGGGGCGTAATATACAGAACTATAGACAGTCATTGTGAAATTCATAGGTAAAATATACATTTATTTTTACTAGGCGTTGTCTTCGGTGTTGCTTCAGCTCCCTATTAGTGACCTGCCATCTATTTTTGAAGGAGAACGAGAAGGAGAAGGAGAAAAACAGGATGATGAGATGCTGGGAGGGAGGGTGATCGTGAGAGGGTATGACCGTGGGATATCGAAAACTATTTAAATGCTCTCATCTAAACGCAAAAAACAAGTGTTTCTGGGGTAAATGAGTTTTCCTTTTTACGTAGGCTCTTGTTCGGAGCAGCTGAGTTCTTTATTCGATCGGTTTTATTTAAATGCAGCTGTCAAACGAGTTGTGTATTGATCAACCGTTATTTATTATCATTAAGTATAAAGTAATTATTTATTGGTGATGACGATGATGACAATGATGAAAGTGATGATCAGTAAAATTCAAGGAATAGTAAAAAATAACCCACAATTTTGTATTCAAGAAACGTCAAGTTGAGCTCTTCATTGAGTATTCAATGAGAATACAAAGCATCGCATCTTGCCTTCGATTCAGTTTTAAAGTAAAAGAGTTGAAAACACTTTGCAGATTACTTTTCACAATGATACCTTGTCGGTCCACATTTGTTGAGATCTTAATAACAACCCATTGTCATAGTGACAAGATAAAACGAAGTCCATTTATTTGTAGAAAAGAAAAAAGAAGAAATAAAAACAAAATTTTTTGGATTGAAAACCTGTTGTCTATTTTTTGTTCGTTATAGGAAGTAAGGAAAAAAAAGGATCCAAACGGCCTTCACACGGCAAACTAAAATTGGCAAAGTCGTGTTGCCAAACTCAAGTTGATGTGTGTGAACGGCACAAAAACAGTCGGCAAACAAGTTGGCAAACTGTTGGGGACAAATCTTGCCTCTATTCTCGTCAACTTTTTCGCCAACTTTTCCGCCAACTTCTTCGTGTTGGTTAAACTTATATCTGACGTGTGAACGATTGGCAAACATCAAGCTCTTGCAAACATTTGTTGGTAATTTTACTGGGTTGCCGTAGGCGAACCCAGTCATAAAATGCAAACGGGGCTGTCTCCTGCGTCGAAAAATGGCTAAATTGCTAACTAAAAGACACTGCGTGTGTGCTTTGTTTTCCTCGCGTCTTTCGAACGACAGAAGAATCTATTCTTGGTCGATAAGAAGACTGTTTGTGATGCCACTGAGATTTTAGAGTGGAAACTTCAGATCAATTGCATTCAGAGTGAACTTATTTCTACTGTTATCAGCACTGTTTGTCCGGATTGGAAGAGTTTATATTGGAAGCTTTCGAGTAAAACGTTCTGAGTGACTTCAGTTAGTGCTTTTTGTCTGAGGCTATATGGCGACACAGATGAATTCAACAAATGTGGAATCAGAGGGGTGCAGTGATGATTTACAGGTTAACGCACTCAGCGAGTGAATTATCGGGATTTACCTGCACGAGTTCACTAACAATGAACGAGAAATTTCAATACCGCACGAGGTCGCCGAGTGCGGTATTGCAAATTTCGAGTTCATTGTTAGTGAACGAGTGCAGGCAAATCCCGATAATTCACGAGCAATGAGTGCGTTAACATTTTTGTTATTCAAATTGAATACACTGCAAACAAAAACCTTCAAACTTTGAGTCAGCCGAAGCCATGGTGTAATGACAGTGGTGTATTGAATTTACACCACGGCTATTACACCACGATAATGACGTCAAGGCGGTTGTTTCGTCATAACCCAGTGTCACGTGGCACAAATCAACCAATCAGAAAATCGGAATTCGTACAGTGTAAGAAATTTGAATAATAATTCTATTTAATGCCTGATATAAGGAACGATGCTTTTCCTAAGAAACTGAAATCAGATAACATGAAGGAAATCACTGGAGCCATGATGTAGGAACACCCAGTTGAAGTGAGATTTTAAATGCTTTCCCCGGTAATTAAAGCTTTGTCTTGTGTTTCATTACATGTACATTTATTATGTATTTTATTGGCTGTATTTTCAACTTGTTCGAAGCCAGGCGTAATTGAGTGCACGGTTTACACTACTAAGTTGTGGAACTTAGGCAAAGGAATTGACACCAAGGCGAAATTTGACGGTCAACGTGCCTGTGAAATTTTTGCTCGAAGTAACAGCATGGGCAGCGGCGATGACAGGGCTAAGGAAGGTACACAGTTGTCTCTTATTGCGAAGGCCATATTAATAAAGAATAAGAAAAACAATTGAGATCTCGATATTATCAGTTCATTCCTTCTAAATATGTTGCTGTTAGCCGGCTTAAGTGCAGAATCACTCTGACCGTGGGGGTAACCTGTGCCACCGATGGATAAGCATCGCACCCGGGTGGAGTGGGAAGGATGGGGGGGGGGGGGGGTTGGAGTTACAGAAATACTCCCGGTTGCTCCATGCTGCAGAAATACACCAGATATAACTACAGATGATTTGACTCTTTCATATTTTTTCCATCTTCTATTTTGGAGAAATTCACAGCCAGCGTATAAATGTATTTACATTCGGCGGAGCTAAACGCAGTGGCAGTGACAGAGAATGTAAATACTTTCCTATTGGTATGAGCGCACGTGAGCCGCTATGGCGTTAATTGACTCCATTGTTATGAGGTATATAAGGTTTTGACAGTTGTAATGTATTCATCTCAGCTCTCGAACTATCAACTTTTATTTTTCTTTCTTACTTTTAACCCCCAGAGGTTGTGCGACTGCATCGGTTGGGGAATACGTTCCCGATTTTTTCCCTTTGGGTTTTTGGGTTTTCGTATCGGGCGGCGCACGTGAATAGTTAGCCTGAGTTGCTTTATGTAGTGATATTTATATACTATTCTTTAGTTATGACGTTGAACTTTGTATGATATTTGGACGGCATTAAACACTCAGGCTCCTTAGTTCGAGCTGCACACCCATTCCCGTCTCTTAGTCGTGAATATAAATAGGAACATTATTTAACTGAGCCTATACCATTGTAGTACAGTCGAATCTCATACTTCCGGTTGTGATCACTTCTTGTAGGCGACCAGTTTTCAAAGATACCTGAAGTTTCTAAGTCAGATCACTATATTTCAAACCTCTTGTAAGCGAACACACCTCGTAGCGACCACGGCCGCTTTTAGAGCTAAAATGTTGAAATTTTCTCATTGTTTTTAACCTCGCGTAAGTGACCATTTGACAGACAAAATAGAGGAGAGAATGGACAATAACGTTGTAGCATTATCGCATTCCTGGATAGTAAAAGAGACGGAAATTTCTCAATGGGAAATACCGGATTGACTTTTTACTCGAATAAAACTATTTAAACATTGCCTGATTTCAAACCAAAAGGACTAGGTGCGAGTCTGTAAATTATGGGATAAGCAACTATTGATCCACATAGTCAGAAAGAGCACACCGAGTTTCACAAAATACCTAAGTTAGATGTTAATCAGGCTAGTTTTGACTGAGATATAGCGATTTAAAAACGTCAAAATTAACAAAGAAATGCGTGGCCATCCGGCCGTACGCTGTGTTTGGACAGCGTCCGGACAGCCACACATTTTCTTGTTTTACATAAATTTACTGACACACCGATCGGCAATTAAGGCTGCTCCACCTACTCAGCGAATGCCGTGGGAGAATAGGCTAGTTTCGAATTGTGCAGCAACAAAAGAACAGAGTCGAGGTTCAGGGGAGTAATTTGCATTTTCCTTTGTTTTGAACAATACAAAATGCTAATTATTCCCCTGAACCTCAGCTCTGTTCTTTTGTTGCTACACAATTCGAAACTAGCCTATTGCCGTGCTGTTCCCAGCCAACAGCTCCCACATGTGTTGGGTGTAGCTTGCGCTTAAAGGGGCCTGCAGTCCGTGACCGCCCCCACTAGACCATATCACCCAGGTGACCTGGGTGATATGACTGCGCGCATACGAAAGGGATTGGCCAGACAGGGTTGGTGTTCGAGTGCGTCACTTGCTTTTATTGTTGTTATACATTTCTTTGAAAATTTTTGAATGGCTCTAACTTGCTTAATATATTTTACTCTTTATTTTATATCTTAATTCTGTTTCTTACTCTACTCCTTGCCGTTAGGATCAGCTTATTGCTAATCAATTAGTCTCAAATAACATTTTACTGATCCATATCCAGGTCTACACAAGATCCGGTACTCCATTCCAACTGGTTTTGTATGTCCGTGACCCTAGTTATGTCTTTTATTACCTTTAGTTGTCTTTTGTTACCTTAGGTTAGGTTTTGGTGTACCCTTTGTTGTGTTTTTGTGACGGTAGTTTGTTTTTTCCTACACTCGTGTGTGTTTTGATACCTTAGTTGTGTTTTTGTTACCTTAGTTGTGTTTTTGTTACCTTAGTTGTGTTTTTGTTACCTTAGTTGTGTTTTTGTTACCTTAGTTGTGTTTTTGTTACCTTAGTTGTGTTTTTGTTACCTTAGTTGTGTTTTTGTTACCTTAGTTGTGTTTTTGTTACCTTAGTTGTGTTTTTGTTACCTTAGTTGTGTTTTTGTTACCTTAGTTGTGTTTTTGTTACCTTAGTTGTGTTTTTGTTACCTTAGTTGTGTTTTTATTACCTTAGTTGTGTTTTTGTTACCTTAGTTGTGTTTTTGTTACCTTAGTTGTGTTTTTGTTACCTTAGTTGTGTTTTTGTTACCTTAGTTGTGTTTTTGTTACCTTAGTTGTGTTTTTGTTACCTTAGTTGTGTTTTTGTTACCTTAGTTGTGTTTTTGTTACCTTAGTTGTGTTTTTGTGACCTTAGTTGTGTTTTTGTTACCTTAGTTGTGTTTTTGTTACCTAGCTGTGTTTTTGTTATCTTAGTTAAGTTTTTGTTACCTTAGTTGTGTTTTTGTTACTTTAGTTTTGTTTTTGGTACCTTAGTTCTGTTTTGGTTACCTTAGTTGTGTTTTTGTTAACTTAGTTGTGTTTTTGTTACCTTAGTCTATTTTTTGTTACCCTAGTTGTGTTTTTGTTAGCTTAGTTGTGTTTTTATTACCTTAGTTGTGTTTTTGTTACCTTAGTTGTGTTTTTGTTACCTTAGTTGTTTTTTTGTTACCTTAGTTGTGTTTTTGTTACCTTAGTTGTGTTCTTGTTACCTTAGTTGTGTTTTTGTTACTTTAGTTGTGTTTTTGTCACCTTAGACTATTTTTTGTTAACTTAGTTGTGTTTTTGTTACCTTAGTTGTGTTTTTGTTACCTTAGTTGTGTTTTTGTTACCTTAGTAGTGTTTTTGTTACCTTAGTCTATTTTTTGTTACCTTAGTCTATTTTTTGTTAGCTTAGTTGTGTTTTTGTTACTTAGCTGTGTTTTTATTACCCTAGTTGTGTTTTTGTTACCTTAGTTGGTTTTTATTACCTTAGTTGTGTTTTTGTGACCTTAGTTGTGTTTTTGTTACCTTAGTTGTGTTTTTGTTACCCTAGCTGTGTTTTTGTTATCTTAGTTAAGTTTTTGTTACCTTAGTTGTGTTTTTGTTACTTTAGTTTTGTTTTTGGTACTTTAGTTCTGTTTTGGTTACCTTTGTTGTGTTTTTGTTAACTTAGTTGTTTTTTTGTTACCTTAGTCTATTTTTTGTTACCTTAGTAGTGTTTTTGTTACCTTAGTCTATTTTTTGTTACCTTAGTCTATTTTTTGTTACCTTAGTTGTGTTTTTGTTACTTTAGCTGTGTTTTTATTAGCTTAGTTGTGTTTTTGTTACCTTAGTTGTGTTTTTGTTACCCTAGCTGTGTTTTTGTTACCTTAGTTAAGTTTTTGTTACCTTAGTTGTGTTTTTGTTACTTTAGTTGTGTTTTTGGTACTTTAGTTCTGTTTTGGTTACCTTAGTTGTGTTTTTGTTAACTTAGTTGTGTTTTTGTTACCTTAGTCTATTTTTTGTTACCTTAGTAGTGTTTTTGTTACCTTAGTCTATTTTTTGTTACCTTAGTCTATTTTTTGTTACCTTAGTTGTGTTTTTGTTAGCTTAGTTGTGTTTTTATTACCTTAGTTGTGTTTTTGTTACCTTAGTTGTGTTTTTGTTACCTTAGTTGTTTTTTTGTTACCTTAGTTGTGTTCTTGTTACCTTAGTTGTGTTCTTGTTACCTTAGTTGTGTTTTTGTTACTTTAGACTATTTTTTGTTAACTTAGTTGTGTTTTTGTTACCTTAGTTGTGTTTTTATTACCTTAGTTGTGTTTTTGTGACCTTAGTTGTGTTTTTGTTACCTTAGTTGTGTTTTTGTTACCCTAGCTGTGTTTTTGTTATCTTAGTTAGTTTTTGTTACCTTAGTTGTGTTTTTGTTACCTTAGTTTTGTTTTTGGTACCTTAGTTCTGTTTTGGTTACCTTAGTTGTGTTTTTGTTAACTTAGTTGTTTTTTTGTTACCTTAGTCTATTTTTTGTTACCTTAGTTGTGTTTTTGTTAGCTTAGTTGTGTTTTTATTACCTTAGTTGTGTTTTTGTTACCTTAGTTGTGTTTTTGTTACCTTAGTTGTGTTTTTGTTACCTTAGTTGTGTTTTGTTACCTTAGTTGTGTTTTTGTTACCTTAGTTGTGTTTTTGTCACCTTAGACTATTTTTTGTTAACTTAGTTGTGTTTTTGTTACCTTAGTTGTGTTTTTATTACCTTAGTTGTGTTTTTGTTACCTTAGTTGTGTTTTTGTTACCTTAGTTGTGTTTTTGTTACCTTAGTCTGTTTTTTGTTACCTTAGTTGTGTTTTTGTTACCTTAGTTGTGTTTTTGTTACCTTAGTTGTGTTTTTGTTACCTTAGTTGTGTTTTTGTTACCTTAGTTGTGTTTTTGTTACCTTAGTTGTGTTTTTGTTACCTTAGTTGTGTTTTTGTTACCTTAGTTGTGTTTTTGTTACCTTAGTTGTGTTTTTGTTACCTTAGTTGTGTTTTTGTTACCTTAGTTGTGTTTTTGTTACCTTAGTTGTGTTTTTGTTACCTTAGTTGTGTTTTTGTTACCTTAGTTGTGTTTTTGTTACCTTAGTTGTGTTTTTGTTACCTTAGTTGTGTTTTTGTTACCTTAGTTGTGTTTTTGTTACCTTAGTTGTGTTTTTGTTACCTTAGTTGTGTTTTTGTTACCTTAGTTGTGTTTTTGTTACCTTAGTTGTGTTTTTGTTACCTTAGTTGTGTTTTTGTTACCTTAGTTGTGTTTTTGTTACCTTAGTTGTGTTTTTGTTACCTTAGTTGTGTTTTTGTTACCTTAGTTGTGTTTTTGTTACCTTAGTTGTGTTTTTGTTACCTTAGTTGTGTTTTTGTTACCTTAGTTGTGTTTTTGTTACCTTAGTTGTGTTTTTGTTACCTTAGTTGTGTTTTTGTTACCTTAGTTGTGTTTTTGTTACCTTAGTTGTGTTTTTGTTACCTTAGTTGTGTTTTTGTTACCTTAGTTGTGTTTTTGTTACCTTAGTTGTGTTTTTGTTACCTTAGTTGTGTTTTTGTTACCTTAGTTGTGTTTTTGTTACCTTAGTTGTGTTTTTGTTACCTTAGTTGTGTTTTTGTTACCTTAGTTGTGTTTTTGTTACCTTAGTTGTGTTTTTGTTACCTTAGTTGTGTTTTTGTTACCTTAGTTGTGTTTTTGTTACCTTAGTTGTGTTTTTGTTACCTTAGTTGTGTTTTTGTTACCTTAGTTGTGTTTTTGTTACCTTAGTTGTGTTTTTGTTACCTTAGTCTATGTTTTTGTTACCTTAGTTGTGTTTTTGTTACCTTAGTTGTGTTTTTGTTACCTTAGTTGTGTTTTTGTTACCTTAGTTGTGTTTTTGTTACCTTAG
>JAHPZR010053632.1:0-36912 GCA_019787425.1 Platygyra sinensis | reverse complement strand
ATATTTGGAAACAAAATATCTGAAATATAACAGTTTAGATAACATAAGAGTAGAGTTTTAGCCTGTTCAAATAGCAGCTAATACCAGACCGTAAGAAAACGCTCAACTCGAAGAAAATTCAAGTTCCCGATTGTCTAATATGAATAGGATGATCGACAGCTCATCACTGAAACGACAGATAGAGAGTTTTATTTGCAAAGCCCACGTTCGAGATTTTACTCGCAATTATGGACAATAAATCAAAAAATCCGTTGCTTTTACATTCAGTCTTTGCCTGTATCTGTTGAGTGAAGATTGCTGTACTGAAGATGAAGTTCGTTCTTGCCATCGTTACGCTCGCCTGTGTGAACTTATGTTTCTGCCGTGCAGGAATTCAAGTCGGGGACCAAGTAAGATAGTCGGTTTTCAAACTAGAGTAATTGCCTTATCCTTATTACATTGCTTTATTGTTCTGCTTGAAAGTTTGGTAACGGAACACTCCTTAAGAAGTGCAAATTTTAACTTTAAACGAAGGACTTGCTGCAGCCATTAATCCCAGCGGAATTCTTCCTGTTCAGAATTGGCTAATCCATTTTGTTTGCTTCACAGAAGTTATGTGCAATGCCAAGCAATCCAGTCAACGTTAACATCCACACCGCTCAATGCAGAGACGGTGTTAAGGTAAGAGAAACAATTAATCTTCCCAGTAATCGCACCTCAGTGGAACATAGGGAGCAGTAAGCGGGGTTAATGAAATGAGGAGGCAAGAAGATTATACCCTAAAAACGAGAAATATCATGGCTAACACATACAAATTGTATATATACTGTAAGGACCGTGAATGTAGGTGACTGAATCCTAGCTAGGTAGCCTGCGTATAAATTTTGTTTCTCGGTGGTCGGTTGCTAGGGCTTTTCCTCCCCGTTCCTTCGAATGTAACGAAACTTGGCAGGCAAGTAGGTTGATAAACTACCTATTTATTGGTGTTTGTTTCATCCTATGTGACTGCTATTGTGACGTCGTATATGATGTCCAACTTTGGTATTAGAAAGAAAATTTAGGAACGAAATGGTGAGAACTTGGTAATAGTTTTCTACATAGAATTCTATGATTTCTGGTGAAAACGCCATCTCAATCGGATAAAATGTCCAAGAGTTACAGGTAATTAAAGAAATTCAAATTTCGTGCCACATGACCATATATGGTCAAAATTAAGGGGGTTTTAAACTCGAAAACAATGAATGTATTCGCAACGAAGAAAAGACAAATCGACATAAAATCAAAATTGTAGTTTCTTTGACTTGACATGTGTTCTGCTATGACGTGTATTTCATCACGAAATACGTCATCATGACGTCATAATGACGTATTTTGTGATGAAATACGCGTCATAGCACCACATATGTCAAGTCAAAAAAACTGCAATTTTGATCCTATGCAGATTTGTCTTTTCTCCGTTGCGAATACATTCATTGTTTTTGCGTTAAAAACCCCCTTAATTTTGACCATATATGGTCATGTGGCGGGAAATTTGAATTTCTTTAATTACCTGTAACTCTATGCCGTTTTCAGATTGAGATGGGGTTTTCACTGTAAATATTGTTTTTCTGTGACAAAAATGCCTGTACCGTTTTGATCACTGCCTTTCAAATATTTAACGATGTTGCTAAAAATAGGTGCCATTTACGTCATCATATTTTCCAGAAAAGTCAAAAATACCTTTTCATTGGTAAAAATATGAAAAAAATTCTCCAATTAAGATGTTCTAAAGTCTTTCTTCATTTAAAATATAAAGTTTTCCTCTGTGACCCAAATATTGAATTTATTATACTTGCGGGAGGAAAAGCCCTAGCAACCGACCATCGTGAATTTGTGGTTGATATAGATAATGTCAGTTTGTATCTAGTTCGCTCTTGTTCTAGGCACTTTGTAAGATTCTGATGCGGATTCCGTCCGGATCACACGCGTTAAGTGAATTTGATCCGCTGTATATTTTTTTAACGGTTATTATAGGCTGAAAAGGGCGAAAAAGGTGAGGCCGGAGCCAAAGGTGAAAAGGGAGATGTTGGAACACCTTCTTGTAACTGTCGTTTACAGGTAAGAACGGGTCATTCACTGTGGATTTTTTGATAAGGTTTTTAAACCTCTCTTCAATTAACTTGACTAAGGTCTCCATTTCTTATAAAGATCAAATTAAAATGCCTATCGGAGTTACGTTTTTGCGCACTCATTGAAAGTTTTGGAAGCATAGTTAAAAAAAATTGACGATGGCATTGCACATAACTTCTGTGAAGCAAACAAAATGGATTAGCCAATTCTGAACAGGAAGAATTCCGCTGGGATTAATGGCTGCAGCAAGTCCTTCGTTTAAAGTTAAAATTTGCACTTCTTAAGGAGTGTTCCGTTACCAAACTTTCAAGCAGAACAATAAAGCAATGTAATAAGGATAAGGCAATTACTCTAGTTTGAAAACCGACTATCTTACTTGGTCCCCGACTTGAATTCCTGCACGGCAGAAACATAAGTTCACACAGGCGAGCGTAACGATGGCAAGAACGAACTTCATCTTCAGTACAGCAATCTTCACTCAACAGATACAGGCAAAGACTGAATGTAAAAGCAACGGATTTTTTGATTTATTGTCCATAATTGCGAGTAAAATCTCGAACGTGGGCTTTGCAAATAAAACTCTCTATCTGTCGTTTCAGTGATGAGCTGTCGATCATCCTATTCATATTAGACAATCGGGAACTTGAATTTTCTTCGAGTTGAGCGTTTTCTTACGGTCTGGTATTAGCTGCTATTTGAACAGGCTAAAACTCTACTCTTATGTTATCTAAACTGTTATATTTCAGATATTTTGTTTCCAAATATTGTTAATTAATTAACTTAACACTTCTTCCTAGGCTATAAAATTTTTATATCGTTCAGTTAAATATTTTCTGTAACAAAATAGTAGTGCAGATTGGCTTCGAGATAAACATACACCTGCACAACCTTTCTTCCCTAGCTGTACTTTCCATCAAAATACGTTCCATAAAATAAATGAATACATGATTACATGAATACATGAATACATGAGACTCGCAGCCGTAGCTGATCAAGAATGAAGAAATAAAGTTTAAGTTAGAAGGCTAGGTAAGAAAAGGCGTGTTAAAATGTCTTAGAACCGAAAATAAAAGTCACGCGGCGAAATTTTAAGTCGGGAGAAAAAAAAAATACAATTTAAACTATGGCAAATTTGAACCATAACCCTGAAAAATGGTTGTGAAAGAACTCTTCTTGTTCTCGCGATGTTAGAAGAAGAAGTCGTGAACTCGACTTTTAAGCAACGATATCGACAAAGTTTGGCTCTGTTAGAAGCTTGCCATTGACGAAAGCGACTGAACTTTAAATTTGGTTCAAATAATCAAATTTGATACTTTAGAATCTACTTTACTAAAAAGTCATTATGGTGTTGCGTAGAGCAATTCGTTCATAATTCGAGCGATGTCTTAATTCCAGACAATCCTCAAAAAGTATTCAAGGGTGCCGAACGAGAAAATTATAGTTTACAACTTAGAATCTCCGCTGTCTCTTTTATCCCTGTTCGTTTATCCATAGTTAGCAGAGGGAATGGCATAAACCATAGTCGTTAACTATGGCTTATGCCATTTCAGGGACACATGTGTAAACCTGCATAGTTAGATCTCTTCGCGCGTTTTTGAGCTACAAGTGAACGTTACAGACATTTATAGTGTGCAAAATCTTCATTTTCCTTATTCTCGAGGCAATAATACTAGTAACCAAACGAGAGTTTACACTGAAATCCGGAAACAGCAGCATGGTTTCCACGCGTTAGGAAAGGTCAAAGTTACACTTCTCAAAAAGCACTTAGAATTTTAAGGCAGTCACAAAGCTCAGGAAAGAATTAATATTCCACAGAAACTGCAAAACCTTCGGTGCTTTCTATTCTGATCTTACTTAAAAAAATAGATAAATGCGTGTCTAAATTTTCGTGCACCATGACCATATTCTAATGAGTTAATTTTCTCTCAGTCGTTACAGACACCTTTTCTTAGTACCTTGTCTTACTGCAGGTGATAGAGTGAACAAACTTATCTCAGTTCAGCAGTGTGCGAATAATAAGGATCCATCGATCGCACATGTCTTGGAAAGCGTTTCCAAAGCTCCCCATAATGTAGCCATCTGTTTCTCTTTCCACTCGCAAACTTGTATTTGATGAATATGATTTCCTCATTGGCTTTTGGGCCTATTGGCTTTAGGAAAGGTTTTTAGTAATCGCTTCCGTCTTCGAATAATTAATTTCAGAGTGAACGGATTCGTAAAGCGGAAAATCAAAGAAGATTTCGATCACCCCCAAGTTAAACGCGCGATCTCACGAACAGTAGATCTTAATAGCGCCTTTTCTTTCAAGTATTGTCTGTTACTAACTTTAGTCGAATTTGGGCGGCGAGAATTCAGCGACCTTTTGTGGTGAGGAAAATGAAGTAAATAAAGCGAATCTATAAAAAGTTGTTGGAGACAACAAAATGAGAACGCTATAACTGATAATATTTTCACGTGGGTCACATGTAAATGTCCAAGAAGCAACCTCCACGACCGCAATTGCATCGCCGGAGAGGAACACGAAACTGGTGTAGTTTTGTATTTTATAGTACTTTATTTTCTATCTCAGACATTTTCCCATGCAATTTAATTAAGTCTAGACCCTCCATTTTTGGAGTTAGCCTTTATAGTAACGGATATAAAAGCAAAAACTGAGTCCGCACATTTGTGTATAAAAAAAATAATATGAAATTCGAACACGATTTACAACCCCGTTACATCCAGTCAAATTTGTCAGCTGTAGTTATATTGCGACTGAAACTAAACGGCTTGTGCTCGTATTAACTGCATGCAGAATAAACGGACACCGTATTCCTAGGCAAGCAGATCACAGGATAGCTTATAGATTCTGCCTTCTTGTTTGTGAAGAAATTCTCAACATAGATAATTGTAATAACTTGAGAGATAATACAATTGATTTAACCAGTCGCTAGCACTTTTAGCTTTTACTTACGACTCAAGCTAACAACTTACCTACATTTTAATCCTCGTTGTCTTTCAACCATACAGGATGCTATATAAGGATGTCAATTTAAAAAGATACATATTACAGAATGTCGTACAACACACTTCCACAGAAACTTTGAACAGTTATGGTACACACATCATGATGAAAAAATTACGAAGCTTGAAGCCAAAAAAAGCAGCAGCACCTGACCAAAATGATATCTCCATGGATATTAAAAAACATTGCTAACAAATGCGCCAATATGCTTTAAATTATCTTCACACATTACAATCCTATGGCTCGGGCAAGCCACCTAAAGAATGGAAGACAACAATCGTCTCGCCCATCCACAAGAAAGATAACAAGTCCTCGCCCAAAAACTATCAACCGATTTCCTTGACTTGCATCAAACCATCATCTTCATCAACTGTCGAAATTGACAAAAATACTTTTTTTTGGCTCGTGTTTGATTAAGTCTCTGTATCGTGGGTACCTGCGTATGCCGATTTCTCCGTGCTTTCTTTATCAAATCGTCGGTTTCAACGAAATCGTGGCTTTTACAATGCTGCTAATTCAACCAAGACCAAAAACAACATGGCGTAAACAGTTAAAAAAAAATCAAAGCCTCGGTTGTTAATGATCGAAGGATCGGCCAAGAATTATCTAGAAATTGTGACCAGTTTTAGATATTTTTCAAACTTTTAAGCCTCAGCCGCCATCGTTCAGTTTTACTTGAAAAGAATTTCCTTATTTGGTTGACAAGGTTGCAGTAGTTAAGCCGTAATTAACTATAAACCTTAAAGCATTATTAACAAATGTTTGTCTCGAAAATTGTTCCAGCTTTTTTTTTATCAATATGGCTAAAAAGTTTCAATAGTGAAATCTAGCTTCTAAATCTGACCGATTTATACTGAGTCAGACTACGAAGATTTCTTTTATATCTAAGACTATATTAAATTCATTTGCAAATCAAAATTACCCGACGTTTAAGTATTTTGCACATCATAAAACTTCCCTCACAGACAAACTTCCCTCGCAGTTTTTTTTTTTTCCAGCAGTAAGGCAATCGCTACGAAGAAAACAGCTTTAAATCGAGAGAGTTCTATATGGGTTGGTTTCTGCTTTCATTGAAATCAGTGACATTTTCTTTTCATTTCAATTTTTGCAGTTAGTGTAATACGTCGAGTCCAACAAATTTAAAATCAAGGAAAAAGAATGGTTTTTAATTTTTGCTTTTATGTTCTTGCTTTTATCGTAATCAGTCGTGGTTCATCTGGACATAGTAAGTAGTTAGTAGAGTCCCCTCTTCTTACTATAATCTGGAGAACAGAAATGCATGAGTTAGGGAATGCAGCCCAAAAGGGTCGGTACGAACGGTACGGACCCATGCGAGGTACCGCCCGGATGAAAAAAAAAAAGCAAAAATATAAGATGCATGACAAAATAGAGAAAAGAATCGAAAATGGATTTGTAACACGAATCTAAGAATTAATACAAAGTTAGTACGAGTATGGTATGGACGATGGTACGCACACAATCTAACAGAGGACCAAGTACACGGCTACTCCACGTCGAAGGTCTTAAGAGAGTCAAATAGAGTTTCTTTAACGTAGTTTTGAAAAGTATTCAAACCACTGAAGATAGTCTTGGGCGCAGAGTTACAGATAGTGTTCCGGAGTCTAACAATTCTGTTAAAACACGAGGCTTGAAATGTTGAAGTTATACATTTAGTTATACATTTAGGCAAAGTAAACCGTCACCGAAATTTGTCAAAAGACCCACGGATCAGTGACACGACTTTTGAAATGATTATTAGCGAAGAATAATGCAGCAAAAAAAAAAATAATAATAATAATAATAATAATCGAGATCAACGATTTCGATAAATCGATTTTGCATTAATTTTTCATTTGCGTTGACCAGCTTCAGTTAACCTCCCCTTCTATTCAAAAAGTGCAATCATCGAGACCCGAATAATTTTGAATTTAATTATCAGTTGCAATTGTGTCTAAGAGAATTTCTAAGAAAAACTAACTCCTCGTCACTTGAACGTAACAAAAACATTCTGCAAACTACAAACGTCGATTTCAAACTTCAGCGGATACAAAACTTTAGTTTACATGAAGTTTTCTGTGTAAGCAAAATTAAATTTTGGCAACTGAGAAAATTGACTTTATCTACTTGAAGATACGTGATATTCAAACACTTTTTGTGATCGTAAGGATCAGTAGCAACTCAAAATATAAACGAAACTGGAATTGATGACAAAACTTTTTAGTGTGCAAAAGCTAATAACAAGTTGATTGACAAACGAACAAAAGGCGTAGACTTCTCAGTGTTTGAGAGACAGTTGAAAGCGAAGATGACATGTTTGGCATGCGTTTTGTTAAACCGGTGTTTGATAATAATAATAATTGATGTTTCGTATTGTTTTCTCAGTGTTTATTTGTATTATCGCATCGCACAGCAGGAAATTTTAACGCGAGTGTTATTTTTGGGATCTAAGTTTTTTTTTGTACTTTGCCTTGTAGACTTTCCCTTCATTTTAATATACACAAGTTAAGTTTTGTTTCGTGTTTTAGAAGAGAAGGAGGGAGCGGAGATATCGAATTTCTTAAACAGTCAAGTTGAATGAATTATTTCCCAGTTTAATTTGTCGATAGGAATACTTTTTTCACACGGTCAGTCGCGTCATATGTAAAATCCATTCAAGACATTGATTAACATTAAAAATCACTCATTTAATTGTAAAAAAGTATAGGGAACGTGTACCTGATACTGGAGCGGATTTCTCAGACCCCTAGTTGATAGTAATAAAGCTTCCAGACATCTATGAGCGAACATTACGCCGTACCATTGCCATTCCAAACTCGTGTGATCGAATCTGACGATCCGTTCATGGACGTGAAACTAGAACGCGCGCCAGTGTTTTCAAGTGGCAAACTGAAAAAACGAATTTTAAACAGTTTTTCCTAAGGGAGTCAAACGTTAGTCAATATTGTACGTAGTAATGTTTGCATAGTAGAAAATATTTCAGTCGCGAGGAAACTTATTCTACAAAAACCGTTGACTGAGACGTTTTGTAAATTCAAAGAATTCATTAACAGTAGGGTTTCAGCAAGATTATGGTCTCTTGGTTTCGGTTAAGAAGTCGAATCATTACGGTATGGCCGGATCGCAAAAATGTGCATTAATGAATCATCCCCGTGGATTTGCTGTGGCTTGCAAACGAATCTCCCTGATCTCACCGCGAAAAAAAGCAACGTCAATATTAACTATTTTTAAAGGAGCACTTGTCACAGGAGTTTTGCTGTTTTCAGCTCCATTCGTTGCTGAAATCTTTACCTGGTACCTTTACTCGTTCCCAAAATGCTCGGCAAATGGACTAAAAGAAAACATATCAAACGAATGGTGGCTCAGAGAGCAAAACCATAATGAATTCTGGCAATATTTTCAAGGAATGGCTCTAGAAATTTGAAAAAAACTGCAAGTTTTTTCAAATTTCAATCCTTTTCCATCCCTGCCATGCTAAGTGCTAGGCGGCAATAAATGGTTACGGTGTAGTGATAAAGTCCTAGATAACAAAACTGCATCATTATTTGTGGGTTTCCATTGATGCAGGAACATATTTCGGCATTGTAAATGACGCTAATATACGTGACAGTGCCCCTTTAATCCACGGCAAGGCCGAGGTTTCGACGTTGCCAAGGTATAGTCCCATGCGTGTTGAAGTGATTTTAGCCCATTTTAAAAAACGAATTATTTCTCTCATTTCTCTGTTCTGTGTGAACTACCTACTGGATAAAGTTTACAGCGGTTATCAGTCACACGCGCCCTTCAACGATTTTTTGCCATTTCAAAAACTAAGTTTGGTGGACGTCAATCAAATGTATCCATGACAATATTCGTGTTCATTTCGTCGTGTCAGTTTCACGGCCATGTTCGATCGTCGTTGGATCAGGAATAATCGCTCAGTTATTCTGACAAAGTAATTTGCAATTTCGCTGAGATGGAGGGCTCTTATGTAGAGGAAACATGGTTTGTCTTTGAATTGCATAGCATAAACACTTTTTGCGAGCGAAACGTTTGTGAAGAAGGCGGCGTACGAAACAAAATTAGAGCCGTGAGCGATCCGCCAAAGAGAAAGTCGAAGAAAGGAAAGATACAAGGTAGCTGAAAAAGTTGGCCTCTGAAATGAGTCGCTTTATGTGGAGATTGACTATTTATCAGCTTGTTATGGATGCAGATTATTTTCACCGCAGAAATTTTTGTCATTCGCCTTGCTAAAATACTGATAATCCCGGCATGCAGAGATCAATCTTGACGAGTTTCAAGCGTGGTTGGAATACTAGTACCAGACAGGCAAATTATATGCAAAGCAAACCGTCAAGAGAACCACACGGCACGTGGGAATGTCAGAAATAAAAAGGTAACGAAAGCCGCAAGAGATTAGCAGTTAGACTTTTGTAGTTCATTCTGTAATAAAGTTTATATTTATATTTAGTTCATTCTCATGTTGTTGTGGTTGTACAATGTTTGTAAATTTGCAGCTTCAAAGCATTGCCCGTGAGCGAGACGAACGAAACGGCGCTTCAAACGATTTTATAAGTCTTACTTCTCAGTTTCTGTTTATCGACGAGTCAAGTAAAGATGATATGAAAGAGCAACTCGGATACTCTGAGAATTTGACGCCGTTATTGTCATGGAGACATTTGATTGACGTCCACCAAAACGTAGTTTTCGAAATGGAAAAAAATCGTTGGAGGGCGCGTGTGACTGATAACCGCTGTAAGTGACTGATATGGTTAATATTATTCCAATTCCTTTTCTTTTTAATTTTTACAGGGATTCCGTCTTGAAAATATTGAACAAGTTGTAAAGCAAAAGAACAATAACGTAATCTAAGCACAAGGAACCAAAAGTAATTTTCCTAAAAAAAAAGTCGCTCACTATTCTTCCGCTACGTTTCCTGTTTTGAGTTTTTCTTCTCTCAGTTGTCTGATGACCCCGTTTGTAACTTTACAGGCGATAACCCAATCTCCTCGCGCTCACTTGGCAGGTAGCGGTCACCAAGCTACTCCTTACCGCAAAACGACCTATGAACCTCATCCCAGGGTCCTTTCGACTAAGCTTTTTGGAAGGGCGGCTGGAACTTTTGAGGAACATCGAGAAGATCCTGGGCACGAGGTTGGGTTTGGCTGCCTGAGGCCCGCCCGAAACGCTGCCCGCCTTCTGCAGATTGGGTTTCCACAGTATCCCCCCACCCCACCCCCCGCTATAATTCTCACTCTAAAACATTATGAAGTCAAACTGTAAAGTTAATTACAGAGTATTTTCCTTTAATAAAATCTGTTTCAGTGTCCACCAAGGATCACGCATTTGGTATTATTTTGTACTTTTTCTCTTTGGAACTCAAATTAATAAAACATACCATTCCTTTTAAGTCAGTAACATGGCTGCTATCGGACTTGTCAACGAACATAATACTGATTAAGGACGGTGCCTACTTTTGTTAGTGCGCAACCGTTCTGCGCATCACGCAAGCCATAGTTTAAGCGCGCGCGCGCGCGCTGGGGTTGACATTGACGCAATCAACTACGCCACCAAGCACACGACTAAAATTAAAGCAAAATTTTCGTACGTTGACCAAATCAATTTTAATGAGCCTGGACTTAAACCAGGGAGACCAGAATAGCAGCATATCGCTAGCCACTAACTGTTAACGTCTTCCAGCTGAAAATCTAGCCGTTATCTTTCGATAATTACACTAAAATCCAACTGCAAACATGTACCTGCAGATGGCGTAGTGCGCGCGCAGACACGCAAATGTCTTACTTACTGGGTAGGTGACAGGAAAAAATGTAACGGCACCGTAAAAGTTTTCAAAAGGGATCAATAACTTTAAAAAACGCATGGTTACCCCAACATTTTTTGTTGCGAAATGGAAGCGGCAAGCCTATTCAACATGTGGTTAGTTTCTGGTCGTGAACAAAAGGTATTTAGACTGTAATTTAGCTGAACCAGAGGAAGGCTGTCAGAGACGTTAAAGGCGATTTTGCAACGATTTTGTCACTAAAAACGTAGCAAAAATGATTTTCATGTTACCATTTTCCGTGTAGTTTAAAGATCTTTTTAAATGTGTTTGCCTTTCTGTATGTAAAGGCGAATTCTAGGGAAACCTGTGAAGAAATATCGTTTCCCGCTTTTTTCAGAAAAATGCTGATGTCAGCATTTTTGTTGAGATTCAAGGCTAATTATCTCGAAAAAATGCGTGGGTACCCCTATTTTTCTTTGTGGATTCCAATAGTTCTTGCAAATGTCTACTTTTTCTGCGTGTTCCTAACTTGGCGCAAAAACCTTTGTATTTAGTAGACACCGTCCTTAAATGAAAACTAAACAATATACGAACAGCAAAAACATTTCTTTAAATGAGGACCCTGTCACTAGTCTGCGAGCGCAGAGGTATTTACAAACTCGTTTTCAAAATCTGAAGCAAACACAAAATAAAATTCGAAAGCTTTCACCTGACATCGAAAGGAAGTTTAGAATTCTTCGAACAAACGCTGAATTCTCTGCCTTTTCCTTGCCTTTCCCAAGCTTTTTATGGAACCCTTGACAACTACGTGAAAATAGTGTAGACAGCGTGTTGACATGTATTTACACACAAATGCTAGAAAAACTTAACCGGCTAGACTTCGCTCCATGTGAAACCTCTAATGTAAACGAGACCCTTTCTTCATTCACAGAATTAGTTTTCAACAGTTATAACGCTGGTCGCAGCCGTATTTTCGAGAAAAACAAATGAAATTTCATATAAAATACTCGAGACTATGCGGAAATTTTTACAGCAAAACATACCTAAAAGTATTACTTCGCGGTATAACACTATTTTTCGACTGTGCGTATTATATTTGTAAAACGCTCATCGAAGCCCATGAAATTTCAGTGTCAATCATGCACTTAGGATACCAATCAAAAGCGTTTTAGAAGATCTCCCTAAAACATCAACACTTCATGCTGTTGTCTTTGTCTTGAGTAATTGTCTTCATCCTCAAGGTACAGTCTTTCAAACTCCTCTCGGAAGCCTCGTAGAGACGGCTGCTCAGCACAGCTTCGCGTGTTCAGTAGTGAATCGAAGAGCTTCTCCCAGATGGGGTTCCAATACCTAAGACATAATAGAGCAGCGAATGTTTTTGGTTAATTCTGAAAGATCTATAATAAAGTGTTTTACAAGCCTTGACAGCACGTCTCAAAGTAGGAATAGTTGCTTCAGAAGCCAGCGTTAAACCTATTACTGGCAGTAGACATACCTTCTAAACGATTTCGTAATTTTCCATCTTCCCTTCTCGTCCTTGAAAACTTTCATGTAATCAAGGAATATGAAACAGTGAATTGTGCCCAATAAGCCGTAAGTATCGACCTGTTGGATGCAAAGAAAAGAGAGCCATTAGTCAGTACAAGAGAGCCAGGCTGTGCCAAAAAATCACCTTGAATAATGTTACTTGCCAAATATTTCCTAGTTATAATTAATAGCCAATTGCGCCAATTTTCCGCAAGGAATCATGCTAGCTGTTTTTATCATCTCGGACTGGGTGTCTGTTTTGTACAACTGTACCATGTTTCCCTGAAGGCGTCTCATGTCCTGGAGGGAATTCGCCACTTGAGGATATCGGACACATATTATATAAAATAACTTAATTTCATACTTCTGTTCACCAATAGATCACAGAAGACGTCAAAAATGTGTAAGAACATCACCTAAGATACTAGGCTATCGCTTCGTGTGCCACTTTTTTGTTCTTACCGCATTTTGACGTCAGCCGTGATCAATTACTGAACGGACGCACGACCACATGGAATCTATTTGTTAATTTGTGGCTAGTTGTAACAGTAGCCTCACTACCGATAGACTACCAGTAGTCCCTCTTCCGCTTGGCTCGTCGTGTGTGACGCGAAAGAAAACCGCGAGAAAAAAATGGCTCACCCCCAGGATTTTACGCGGCTATTTTTTCCCCTCGCGGATTGTTTACGGTCTAGCTCGACTGACTAAGCGAAAGAGGAAATACTCGTAGCCTACACTAGAAAAGAAAATGACAGTAGTATTAAAAACATTTTTACTGTTAAAAGTTGCAAGCTGGGTTCGCCAGGTACCTGTGTGGTCCAAGGCCTTGATTCTTTCATCTCTACGCATTGGAAATCTTCTGTGTAACAGTTTGTGTTGAATGTTGTTCCAGCTGGAAACAGAGTCATGTCAATGCTGCGGCCAAAATCTATCAACTTCAAGCAGGCACCATCCAGAGTGTCTACATCACTGGAAACACAATCGGTGTTAGTTTAGATGCGAGTTTTGTTAGAATATATCACGTAAATAATCGATAACGCTACGTTTCCTGAAACAGTTGCCCACTTTGAATATAAGACCGAGCAGACAATGCCACCTTACCTCCCCTACCAAGTCAACTTTTGCACCTGGGGTGGGGTGGGGGAGGCAAAAAGGGGGGGGGGGGGGAGAAAAAGGACAACTACCAGCCGAGCCCGCAGTTTATGTCACCGATGTTGCTTAGTAACTTGACTTCTCATCCTTACGTTACACTGGCGTGACAGTTCTCGTGATAATCGCGAGTGCTCGCGCTCTTGTTATTGGATACAGACCGTGATGGTTACAGATGACAAGTAATCGATTATTGCAGTAACTATACAGGATATTTTTGCCCTGAAGTAGGTGAAGTAACAACAACAAAAAAGAATATGATTGGAGCAGACAACTCGAAAAGTAAACGCGGGAATAGAAGCATCTGATGGAAGAAAATCAAACAAAAGAAATATATTTTAAATAACTAAATTACCTATCCAAGACAAGGAAGTTGTCGGGTTTGATATCTCCATGAATGACATCACAAGCATGCAGGGTTTCTAAGATTCTCAGCAGCGCGATAGTATAATAAAATACCACTCCTTCCTCCATAGTCTTGTTCTTCATCTTGTATTTGTTGACCATGTCCTGAGGGAAAAGATCTCAGATGTAACCTTTGCGCACTATCACGGGATGAACTAAAGCCAGCTATATGACCTGAATAGTGGGAGGCGGGGTCACCTCATGGCTAGTGCGTTCGACTCCGAGCGAGCGGCCTGGGTTTGAAGCCTGGCCGGGGACATTGTGCCTCTTTTCACCCAGGTGTATAAATGTGTACCAGTGAATTTAATGCTGGGGGTAACCCTGCGATGGACTAGCATCTCATCCAGGGGGGAGTAGATATACTCCTAGTCGCTTCACGTTCTCGAAAGCGGGATAAGCTCCGGCCTTATGGGCCACTTGGCTCGTACAGACTTAACCTTACCCACCTTATATGGCCTGAGTTCCAAGAGTCCCTTTGAACGCACAACATTTTTCCTTTTTCAGATGTCAGAGACTAGTATCTTGCAGTAATCTCTTTGGTTATTAATTGTTCAACCGAAAAAAAAAAACCGGGAAATGGTGGCATAAAGTATTTGCTGGAAAAAACTCGTTGGGGTGACCCCTCACCCGTACAAAGCGGGACAAACTCTAAAGGTAGTTTACATTCAAGAAGTTCAGGGTGGCAAACAACCACGGTAACACGTTAGTCCAGTTTTGATGATCTAGTTTTCTTTTGTTAGTTTTCTCATATATGTGGAATGCTTTTCTATATTTTTACTCTTGGTATAATCCAAAGATTGCATAGCTTGTGCTATCATGTTTCCTTATTAGTAACGCGACTTACCAAGATAGTACCAAGCGGTTTGTATTTATCTACCAAGACTGATGAATTAGAGTACACAAACGCTGCCACTGGATTCATGAACATCGCCAGCTAAGAAAAACAGAAATCAGTTGAGTTAATTACCCTGGTACAAACAAATATTCGCTCAACCTAATTACCAGGTTTCACCCTGTGGTGATTTGAATTTCTTACATACAGTACATACTTGGAAGAAGCTGTGACAAAGGCTTTTTACTAAGATAGAAAAACACTAAAGAGAAAACAATAAACCATAAACGAACAAGGATGGTTAAGGATGGAGAAGATTGACATGGATCACGAATGACAACCTTGAAAAATAAATTTAGGCTAAACTTTTCAAGATGTACAAAAGCGTGATGTGGCTCCTTTAAGATTACTCGAACAGCGATAGACTTACCAGTTCTTTCGAGTAACCACGTGCTTTAATTCTCTTTTGAAGCTGCCTGCTTACGTAGAACTCCCATTCGATCGAGATTCTCTGCACCTGTAGGTCGTCAAGTTGAGATATACAGTGTATGTTCATAATCGAGGTGTTACGTTAACACACAACAGGCCATTCCCAAGTTGCTTGTTGCCTCGTGAAAAACCATTCACGAAATATTAAAGTTCCTTCTGCAGGTTCACTTTCATGCAAATCTAAGTCATCTTCATATGAAAGGTTTTGCTCAAGGACTCGTTTTGAAACAGAGGCACAAAATAACTCGAAAAAGGCCTATTTTACGATAACTGCAGAAATTCACGGGCGCTCATTGGTTAAATTTTATCGTCCATATGCGGACAGACACATGAATTTGAAATTCATATGACACGTCAGCGAGCGAGAGCGGGTAATTCGACAATTTGTTGTCGTAAAAAACAAATTGATGTCAGTTTTTAATGCGTCTGTCCTGTTATTGATAATGAATTTCGTCATAACATTGTCAAAGTAGTCTGCGGATCCACTCGGCTATCGCCTCGTGGATCCACAGCTACTTTGACAATGTGATGACGAAATTCATGATCAATAACAGGACAGACGCATAAAAAACTGACGTCAATTTGTTAATTGGACAATCACAATCAGTCTTGCAACGAACCAATCACAAGGTAAAGAAAGCGCGGGAAAAATGTCACGTCAACTACGCATCAGGTTCACGCAGCTTTCTAACAACGAACAATCGTTGACGGTTTGTTAAGGTAAATTACATGTGCATTTACAATAAAATTAATTTAAATTTAAATTTACTACCTTCAGCACTACGGCACTTTCGTCATCTGTCTCAAAATCATCTTCATCGGCATCTCCTCGTTTATTAGCCAAGTAAACTTTGGCAAAAGCCCCTGATCCTATCAACTTTTCGACATGGTATGTGTCGTCGTCACCTTCAAATAAAAAAATTGGCATACAAATCTAAGAAAAGATAGGATAAGATGAGATGAAACGAGGTGAGGTAACATGAGAACAAAACTTTAAGCCTTTATCCAGGAAATCTGTGGCCACCGAGTCTCTGCATGCTTAAGAATACTTCAAGTTCGTATTACGCACCTTCCTTTTTGATTTACTTAATGATTTTATTTCTGTTGCGTAAGGTGGCTTTGCAAAGACATTCTTGAAAGACTTTCCCATGACAAAAGTTACCGCAAACCTACCTAAACTAACTGAGGCATTGGTAGCGATCCTTGGTATTTCCTTGCTTGACGTCACAAACCCTTCATACGTCGACAGAGGAGGATTTATCCTTAGAAGAAAGTCATTAACAACGTCGCCGGCGAAAGGGTTGACTACAGAACATCCACCTTTGTTCGCCTCTGGGGAAGGACTCGTCTGGCAAATGCTTGTCTCTTCTTGTATCTTACTCAGTTCTAATCCATTGTGGTGCGACGCACTGGCGGAGGAGGAACCTCTCCTGGATGATCCGTTGGACGAATGGCTGGAATTTGTAGATTTGGAATCCTCGTGGCTTCCCTCGAATATCGGACTTAAAACTTTACTAGGCGTTGAAATGAAGCTACCACTAGTTTGAACCCCATTCGCATGAGTGGAAGAGAATTCACCGCCATCAGCAGCCAAGTCATTCAATTCTGAAATCTCATTGGTTGGGCGAATTGTGCTCCACGGGATGTTGGGAAGTGACATTGGACCAATCCCATTGCAGAACGGAGTCGAGGCCATGCGTGCTGCAGCAGCAAAGCTTCCAGATGCGATGCTCTGATCGTGAGTAAAATCCGCCAGGGATACCTCGCTAGTTTTATCCTGTGGCCGCAAAGGTTGATAATTCTTGAGTGGTGCATTTTCATCACTTTCCAAGTTTTCCATCACTTCGTCTTGTTCATCGTCAACATCAACT
Source organism: Platygyra sinensis (assembly GCA_019787425.1). Classification (NCBI taxonomy): domain Eukaryota; kingdom Metazoa; phylum Cnidaria; class Anthozoa; order Scleractinia; family Merulinidae; genus Platygyra; species Platygyra sinensis. The sequence goes on along the minus strand of JAHPZR010053632.1, from coordinate 19,789 downwards.
GGACAGATTGGAATTCCCACGGACGGCTGAAGGATGCCGGCCAAGGGTCGGTGGGTTGGTTCTTGATGGATGCCCGTTGGTGGCCTGTCATTCGCAAAAAGCATATAAGATAACCTAAAGTAACCTGCATATAACATTTAAAGATGCATATAATATCAACATAAATATGTCCCGAACGAAGAGCCGTTAAGAAAATCACATCTTAAAAAAGTTTAGCCTAAATTTTTCAAGTTTGTCGTTTTTAATCTGCGTTAATCCTATCCTCTCCTTTCTAACCCCTCCTAGCTTCTCACACGCAGACATTCCTTAGGCTCGTCACGCAATCTTCTTTCCCACAAAGAAGGAAGATTGCGTGACGAGCCCAAAGGGTGTTTGCATAGGAGGCTAAACCCTCCGTGTTCCTTTACGGTTTATTATTATCTCTTCAGTGGCATTTTTTTTTTCATCGTAGTAAACTATGCATTTTTTTTCAGGTTTCCTTTGATTTAATTAAAGATAATTATGTACATAGCCAAACTAACTCAAAATGCCGTGACAAAGGTCCTCTAATTTCTTCTTCTGAAAGAGAGATATCTGAGATTTCATCTGAAAGATTCCAGTCTCTACAAAACACATCCCTTCTAGGATCCGTGAGAAGTATGTTTGATTCTTTCTTATTTACCCATATGGGATTTAAAAAAAAGTTATCTCTAGAGCTACATGTATGGTATCAGCATGTAGCACTAATGAGGTCAAACCTCAGAATTCAAGTTGAGCAGGTTAGCATTGTTGAGTGTCAAGGCAAAATCATTAAAATCAGATTTATGCGTGCGGCACCATCAGTAAACGAGTGAGAGAGGTACAGCTGTAGAGTAATAGATCTAAGTCCAAACCTACATGTTTTCTTTATCTTCGGGTCCATTCTCTGAATTCTCTACTTTATCACCTCCCTTTTCTGCAGCAGTCTCATCGTAAATGACGAACCCAGCGCTGCCTCCAAGTCCACCTTCAATAAAAGACGGAGAATGAGGGCATTGTTTTGTATATTAGTCAATAGTATTATCTGACCTGTATCTTCTGTGACATACAGGTACATGTGTTACTGTAGAGTGAATGAAAGATGGAATTTTAAGTATAAAGAACTATAAAACCAAATGCCAAGTTGTCACCAATACACGTGTAAATGTGAGTAAGAGTAATTCAGGCTAAGCCAGAAGGTTCACTCCCTTTGTGTGTGGTGGTCAGATGGTTTTAAAGGGGTCTTTTATTAAAAGACCCCTTTAAAACCATCTGATCACTGCACACATGGGGGTAATAAGCCTGCACAATTTTAAAACTCTCCAAATTAAAGTTCAGGTCATATCGCTTGTGTGGCATCACATTTATGTTACCGGTATGTTCATCTGCCTCTGACTCACCCCTACCATTATACAGGCCAGTAAAACAGTATAAATTTTCTTTACCAAATAAAATGATTCAGTACATGGGCATCTGTTGGGTGCCACACACGGGGTTGTTATGGATACCCCCCTCGACACTATGCTTGCTTTGTTTTAAGTTTGAAATTGATAGACACATACTGACTCATGGTGTTTCCCAATTCTCAATAATTAAATATACAGACAGTTTGGATTTGAAATTTGAACCTACCCGTTGCACCCAAACCGGTTGAAAATGGGTTGACAGAGGTGCAGTCGTCATTACTGAATGCTGCTTCGAAGTCTTTGTCTATCTGATCCATTGGCTCTCGAGCACTGCTCAAAGTCAAGTCACGTTCTGAGTCAAGAGGCCCACTAAACATGTCCCCCACCACCATTAAAGCCTGTTTTGTGAACAATGTTGGTGATGGACCAGTCAGATTGGAATTGTTAAAATCCCCAGACCTGTTGGCATCTGGAGTTCTGAGTGCTATTTTAAATTTGTCAGCAGTCACTGGATTGCCACTGTTTGGCATATGTGTGAACGCTGAATCGTTGAATTGAGGTGACCCCTGCTTGTGAAATTACAGCAGGGTTTACTTCATTGACAGGTTTATATGGACGGAACACATTTTCTGCATCGTTGCAACTGGAAATGTCAAGATTTCTGCTTCCTTGTGGAGGGCCGTAATTGTTTGCAGTTAACCGATCTTGATGTGGTCTGACTTTGACAGGCTGGAATGCTGATTTTTGGTATTCACAGTGCTGTAAAGTACTAGGTGGCATGGTATGAACTGACTCAGGATAGCTAACACCCCTTCTTAAGGTGTTTGAATTCTCTGTAGAGGGTCGTAAAGCGTTATGTGGATCTGCAAAGGCCAGACCACGTCTAGCCACAGGTTCAACACCCACACTGTGGAAAAAAAAGAGAATTGAATTTCAATAATTTTGATTGCCATCTTGTCCACCCACAAGAGTTAAATAGCCATTTTACAGATGCAACAACAACAACAAAAAAAACACACAGAGAAAACAAGAGAGGTATACCATTTAAACATATGATTCTAATGCCCGGAGTTCATGGTCTAGTGTTTAAATACCCATTGTCCATGCTTTGGGGTGTCAGCGAGGGGCAAGGAAAAGGACATGCAGACAGTACATTGTGCAGAAAAGAATGTACACTGTAGATACAAAATTAATATTTGTCATGGTTTGGGTATGGTGATAGTCCAAATGTAGCAGAGCTGTTTCATTTCTATAACAGCAGCAAACCCTCTGTGTCTTAAGGGCAAGTACATGTACATGTATGTGGCTTCCCTCCCTGGACAAGTTATTTGTGTCCAGCACTGTCAACAATTATACTGTACAATGCTATTTGTATGTAGGTGGCTGCCCTTGTGCACCCCCTCTCAGAGAGCAACAAAAGAGGGCCCTACCAACTTTTCTATAAGGACCAAGTCTTAATACTGCTGTCATAATCATTACACACATGCTGCTGCTCTTCTCGACAGCATGCTGACCAGTCAATAAGAGACATGAAATGCATTTCTTTAGAGGATGTTCAGCACTGCACTATAACTAGCAAAAATGTTTTTCAATTGGCAAAAGCAAACAACATCATTCTGTTAACTCACTTGTTAGGGTACTAAATAAGAACATCACTAGCTACATGTAGATCTGCACAGAAAACCTAGTACATGTAATAATGTACCTGCTGTGACTTGGCGGCATAGAATGAAGATATCCATCTGTAGCTGCTGCACCTGATGTCTTAACTACACTCTTTTGACAACTTCCAATCTCCATAGCACAGGGCTCATCACCACGACATAAGCTCTGATCTCCTGTCAGCTGCTGTCCACTGGAAGACACATTTCCGAATGACAGTTTCTGGGCCCCTTGCTGTCGATTTGTTAAAGTGCCCTGTGTTTTCAAACGAGCAAAATATCTCCTGGCGAGAATTTCTTCATACTGGAACTCACCCTCAAGTAAGGAGTAAACCTCTTTTTTTGGGTACATGTATCTAACATTTTCTGGTTGCTTCTCAATAACTGGTGGTGTATATGTCCCATCCCTTATCTTGGAGAATATCCGAGCAGCTCGAAGCTCTTCAAAGGAAAATTCCTGTGTCCCTGCGTAAATCTTTTCCTTGCAATACATAACCCTGCTATTCTGGCCTTCAGCATTTTCTGGCTACAAGTGAACAGATGACCCAAGGTAAGAATCCATAAGAATCTAGGTGATTCAATCATTTAAAGAAATTCCAATCTGAAACATACCAATGTTCATTGGTTAAATGATAATATTGTTTTTTCGCCACTTAGAACTACTTCCAATGAATATATAATGTACATGTACCTGTTCAGCAATTTACCTTATTTCTTAGAGCATCCATCACTGAAGGTTTGCTCGGTTTTCTAGAGCTCAAAACTTTGTCAAACTGTGAAACATGCTGAGGAGTTGGGGGAGGGTGGTTGGTAATGTCATCATCCACATGGACAGAGAAACTGGGCTTGTGTGGAATGTCATTGGTAGGCACAGAGGGTTGATGTCTTTGAGAAACCTAAAATGAAAATTATAGAATGATTGAATGACACGTGCCACTTAATAATGGTGGCTTTAGAAACCAGCGGCCATCACAGGCGTCTCAAACTCACGATTCGAGGAATCGATCAAATATTTAATGATTTACAAAATGTATGTAGGCGTATCGAGTGAGACGTGACTGACTTAAGTGCGCGGTGTTGTGTTTAATACACATTGGGCCGTTGAGAATTTGAGCGCTCTACAAGGCATTGTATGGAAATCGCGCAATGAAATAAAACGTTACCTCTACAATGCCTTGCAGAGCGCTCAAATTCTCAACGGCCCAATGTGTAATACAACACCACGCACTTAAGTCAGCCACATCTCACTTGATCAATACGCTTACTATTTGATCGATTCCTCGAATGGTGAGTTTGGGACGCCTGTGCAGCCATTGATAAAATTATGTGCACTCAGTTACACATCTGTACATGTACGTCTTTCCAAGAAGTTTCCAAGATACAAGTCGAAAAATTTTATACTCACATTCTAAGGGAATATAAATCCTATGCAGTCTTTCTTTGGGCTTGTCACACAATCTTTGAGAAAGATTGCGTGACAAACCCAAAGAATGTCTGCATAGGAAGCTAGGTGGAATCTTCATGTAATTAATATATGAAAGTTACATACATGTACACCATGCACATGTACATGTAGCTCTTCAAAGACCTGTGTAGTGTCATTCCAGCTATTCCAGAACATAGTACATGTATTACATTTTTCAGCTTGAATTTTACACATCGATCTCTTGATTGAACCCGTTCAAGGCTATTGGGTAGTATGGGATGAGCAAAATGGTGGGTGAGTGATGTACATGTACAGTCATGTAAAGGTTTTTGCTCATCCCACAAACTGAGAACCTGGACCACACTAATCTGCTCTGGGTGGCAAGGATCGTTCTTGACTTACTACTGGTAATGAAGACCCACCAAAACTCAAAACTCGATTCTTGAAAGCATCGAGTATCGAGGATCAAGATTCAAGTCAAAACTGTCAACTTACATGTGAATGACTGCAGGGTTGTCAAAATAAGCCGGCAACCGGCGCATTTCACCGGCTATTTTGAATACTGCGCCAGTTACTCCGAATGTTAGTAGGTCAGTTCTGAGCATGATATTGGAGAAATAAAAAGGAAATAGCCACCTACTTTTTGGATGGAACCTCCTACTCAAAATCTACTGACAACCCTGATGACTGGAACTAATTGTAGTCCTACAGAAATTATTGTTTTCTGCATATAGTGTAGGCCAAAAAATGTAAACACTACGCACAAAATTAATTGTTTGTAAACTGCAGTATGTATATGCATGTAAGTACAGTGTACACTGTTGTACATGTTTGTCATACTACTGTACATGTACAATAAGTAAGTTATTATTATTATCTATCTTTTTGGTTCTACCTTGGCATCAGTCCATTTCCCAGGCTTCTGAATGTTTTCCCTCTTTATCACTGGTTCAGTGGGTGGCATTTGCCACTCCCCTGTGGATGAGGGTAATGAGCTTTGCAAACCAGGATCCTCGTCACAGAATATCTTAAAGCCATTGCTGGCCGAGTTTGAAGTTGGCATGGCAACACCGATCCCACCTTTCTTAGCTGAAAAAAAAGATGGCGAGAGAATTAAAAATTATTTTTGTAGTCAATAATTGAATAGCATGTGCAAGTTCATATGCAAGTTGTTAGTAGTCAGCAAGCCAGAGAACAGAATTGCCAATGAAAATGTTCCACCTTCACCCCTCCCCCTAAAAAAAAGGGTCTGACTATGCAGGCTAAGACCATGCAAAACATTTAAAGACATGTATCAAACTTAATAAGAATGACCAGATGGGCGTGGGTCTTTGAAAAAAAAAGATCCCTTTGAAGTGGGGGAGGAATATGTAATTAAGATATTGTTTGGAACTACACAATATAATAATGTTTACTTATAATATACACTAATACACTGTAGTGTATAAGCAAACATTATTAATGTTTTAGATATTTTTTTACAGTATAGAAGGCCTTATGCATCCCATGGTGTGAAAAGGGCCGATGATGATGATTAATAAACTAGACAGTGTACATTGTGTAACGCTAAAGAACTATTAAACAGGACTATCATTGACAGTCATAACCTGTAACATATGTTATCTCAGGGCAGGCTTTTAGCCAAATGTGTGTCCAGGCTGCCAAAGAAACTTGCTTTGTTTTTGATACACGTGTATGTTGCTTTATAAATTACTCATTCGAACAGACCATATCATTGCATAAAATGTAGCACATTTCGGACAGCCACTTTTCAAATTCTACATGTATAGCTAAAAGCTTGTGGCAGAGTATGCTTGATCGTCCTTGATGTTATGGTTCAACAATACAAATACAAACAATACAATACAAATTCACCTATAAGGTGCTAATTGCTATTGATGTGACGATCCATGTTACAGGTGAATCAAAACTTAATGACATCGCTATATTAACACTGCACTTGCAGATGCCTTATGTAGTAACTTACAAAGGGTGGCATTTCCTGTGCGCTTAGTCCCAACAGTTCCTTTCTTCCCTTGACGTTTCAAGCCCCCAAGAGTTGTTCGCTGAGGTCCAGAATCCTCTGCTAAGGACACTTGTTGAAGTCCATTTGAAACTTTCTCAGCCAGACGCAACTCAAATGCTCTGCAACATGAAGGTGATGACAATCATATCTTAGTAAATAACAGCACAACAAGTCAATCAAGTTGTAAAAAAGTATAAATATGTATATAATTATGTTGAACATTACATCTCAATTGGGCTCTTCGGTGCATTTTTACGATAATATTATAACTATAGTATGTGTACATGTACATGTATATGTATATTGTAATATTAATTATTATTGTTAGCCAAGAGAACAGGGAGAGTGAGATCTTCACAAAAAAATATCAAACTGAAACCTCGGCTTGTTGACTTGGTGATAGCGATGTCAATACCGCTTAGGCCACTTTTCAAGATTTCCCATGAAGACCAAACTTTCTTTTTGAAGACCTGTAATCTTCCCATAGGCATCACAGGAGAATAAATGCCCCAGAATTAGCCAATTGGAGCATCAGAGCATGCATTACATATGCACAGTGTATATCAGCTACAAAAAGCCATATACAATAATAAAAGACCTCCTGAGGCTGTTGGTCAGGGAACAATGAAGAAAACCAAACAGTAAAATCAGCAGGAAGAAAACGTTTGTTGCATTCCGTGTGCTGCTTGATAGACTTCATTTTGTCCCAACTAATAACCTCTAGGTTACTTGGATGGTCTGATGCATGCCCAGGGTTATTATTAACGTTTTCACAGCAGAGCAACTGGTTTTCATTGGCCTGCAAATGATTAATCTTCCCTAACTCAACTTCTTTATATGACAAACTTCACTCTGGATGGTAGACTTGCCCCAACTAGGTTGTCTTTAAATTTGCTTGTCTTAAACAAGCGACTGAGTCACGAGAAGCAAGCGACGAAGTTGGATATTTACCTCGCCGCTTTGAGGCTAGGTGAATATCCACTGCTAGCGACTCCACGACTCCCACAAAAACGGACTTTTGAGAAAGTCTATCTAGATGGTTGAAAAAGGTGAGCAAAATCACCCCCCACAGCTGGTCAATGTGCCTGCTGTCCAGCCCTAAATGAAACCCCTGGGCATCACATGACATTTGACAGTGATTTATTTGATTTGATTGAAACATTTCCATCAGTAGTGCTTGTTTTGACTTCTACATGGTACCTGCATTGTACATGTAACTACACTAATTGAAGGGTTTGTGCATACTCCATTGAATGCCATAAAATGTGAATGTTTAGTTACTTGTGCTGCTTTCGTAGTCTGTCCACTGGTTGAGCATTTCTGTTAATCCCCAAGGTAAACACTTCATCAGCTTTGTGATAATCTTCAAGACTCTCAAGCAACTTGGCCCATGATTCATAAAACAATGCCAGACCACTGCATACTTGTTGACTGTGCATGTAGTTGAAAATATCTAAAGGTTCTGTGCAGATGTCAGTCTAAAGGAAAACACACAATACACACTGCATTCTTTTGCCATGTACGATAAAGCTGAAATTTAATATTTATTTGTTACAGTAGGTTAAATTAAAGACACTTTCCTGTATTTTGATTGGCTGTATTTCCTAAGGCACAGTATAATTTTTTTTTAAGCTACATATATTACCCTTTGTGGGAGCCAGTTCTTGGAAAATGTACTCTGTACTGTAAATCTTACCAACTGGCACCCCTCACAAGCCAACTCTAAGGGCCTGTTTACATGTACAGTACAAGGAGAGAGGTTGAACCCTGGCAAGCAGGTTTAGCCCTAGCAGGCAGGAAACCCTAGCACTCACACATTTCCTCTTTTTTTTTCTTTGTTGTGTTTACAAGGCAGTTAGGGTTACCTGGGTAGGAGGGTTACTGATAACCTGTAGCCTCTTCCAGGCATTCAGTTAGTTGGGAGCCTGTAGTATCTGTGTGCTAGTGTAACCCTGACAGGCAGGTTAATACGTATGTACACATGTAGCCTGCTGGCAGTCTGTTTTTCTCTTGAAAATCAGTACGGGTTATTAGGCGAGACATTTTGGCTAAAGGGGAATGGGATGAGACGTGGAATGCGCCTTCATCGTGCCTTCTTCCCCACTCGGCCATATATACTACCCTTAGTCTTGCCTTCTTCCTTACACTGCCAATGTTTGGGGAAACTGTGGGATAACCTTACGGAATAAGGTTCAAAAGCTACAAAACAGAGCAGCCCGTGTTTTGACCTACTCAAGCTATGACGTAGATGCTGCTCACCTTTTCAAACTTCTAGGGTGGAAAAATCTAGCTTGCCAGCAACAATTTCAAAGAGCTACGATGGTTTACAGGTCTCTGCACGGGTTGGCTCCAAACTATCTTAGTTCTAGATTTGAAAGGCGAGAAGTCGCATATAACCTAAGGGACTCTGAAAATAAACTTAATGTTCCATTACCGCGCACAAACTATTACAAAAACAGCTTCAGCTATAGTGGCGCCATTCTCTGGAACAGTCTTCCTTGTAACTTAAGGGAAGCAGAGTCCCTTGGGCAATTTAAACGATTACTCAAAGAACTGTAAGGCACGGCATTCGTGGAAAGCAGCTTTTTTATTTAAATATTTTTATTATATTTAAATATTTTTATTATATTAGTATTAGGTATTTTTAAAGCTGACGAATTTTGTACCGTGGATAAATAAAGATTTACTACTACTACTAACTTTACTACACCATACTGCTCTATTGCGTTTGCGATGACTAAACGCTTGTCTTAGTGACTCTTAAAGGAAAAAACCTGGCTGCCAGCAGACTAGCAGGTTAACTTTTTCCCTTGTAAACACTCCAGGTACATCATAATACTAGTGTCAACCCTGAACATTAAGTTGTCCTGGGTTGTAGGGTTACCCTAAATGTACCTGTGAAATTTTGCTTATTACCTGTAACCCAGGCTGTCATTTGCCCTCCAGCTAGGGTTAGCCTGCAAATGCTAGGGTAACAATCCCTCCTTGTACATGTAAACAGTCCCTTAGCCGTCTGTTTGCATCGCTGTACTTCGGCTTTTAGTTTGGTTAGTACATGCAATGTATTGTTTTTACATACATACACAGTGTTAGGTTTACATGAAGTGCATTCGATCAAATTCAAGCCTCGCTCGGGAATTTTGACTATGACATTAACAATAAAATCGATTTTACTCACGTAACGTATCCAAACTTTCGCGTATCGCTCATCATCCTTGTATCTTTCCTCGTCTTTGAAAGTTGTTATACAACGCTCAAGTAAACTTCCCAAATCCTTTCCTCCTTTAGGAAAGTTTTCACCCGTCCATACTATGTACCTTGATAACATAAATCAAAACAGGGATATCGTCAGGCAGCACTTAAAATTCATGCCTTGCATGCTGCACGTGAAGCGAGATTGTGATCTGCATTGAATCTTTCGCGTACCTGTACCAGATATCTAAAGGGTCTTCACCTTCGTACGTTCTGATCTGCGCTTCAAACTCCCTGAATATATGCAAAAATATAATTTAAAATTTATCTGGTCAATTGACTAGCCTTTAGTTTGGAGATGCACATGAAACTACGTACCGTTTCTCCTTGTAAATACGCGTTTGATCAACAGAACTTGGAGCAAGCGCGACCGCCAAGTTCGCCATCTTGCGACCTTGTTTCATGGGCTGCACATTCTCTTTGCTCAACTCCCATTCGTTAGCACCGAAGGAATTGGAATTTGCGTCCATCTGTATAAAACATGCAACCTTTCAGAACCGAATCAGTGAAGAAAGGGACTAAATTTCAAGTTTTAAAATGGACAAAGAACCAAACATCGGCGATCGGGCGTTGAGTTCAAAATTTCCCGCCGTGTCACCGCTGTGCGTTTTGATCGAAGACAGGTGACAAGTGTACCAAGAGCATTGTGGGTAGGCAGTAATTCAGATCCAACATGGCGGAAAAACATGCGCTCGATCGGAGTGATAGCAGTTATGCCGAAGGTGGGTACGAAAATGGCAGTTTCAAGCGGCAAAGAGTTGATTCAGGAGCCACGGAAGGATACGAACAAAGATCTCACCAAAATTCTGAAGGTCGTGGCAATCCGCATTATACGGAACCGTCGCCAGTAGTTCATGTCCGTGGTATTGCGGACGAAGCCCGTGAACAAGATCTGTTACATGCTCTTTCATCGTTTGGTACCATCAGGTATGTAAAACCAAATCTTAAAATATGATTTTCAGTATGGTTTTTCAGCAAATGGTAACGATACGCAGTTCTTACCTTTCAGTAAAATCTCAAAGCTCCACAGGAAGATCGAAATAATTTATCACCAGCGGCTGCTTAAGGAAATTGACCTTCAGAAGTTGAACGGTTTCGATTCTTTAAATTGTAAACTTATCATTCATAGAATTTATTCTTCTCTCGCTGAGGTGATTTATTTTATTTCAGTTGTGTAACGATGATGCCGAAGCTGCGACAAGCGTTGGTGGAATTTGAAGTGAGGGAAATATAAAAACATAGAGATGATTGATATGGATTTACTGTTAATATGTTAAAATTAGCCATATTTGCTTTCGAGCTCGTTTTAGTGAAATACATGTAGCTACTGTGTTGTCGAATCTTTAAGAGTTGATTAGTGTATTTAAATACAACCGTTGTGGATAACTTGAACTTAAAATCCTCCATTTTGTGACATATTTATGACACCTTTTTGGTTTTTGTTTCGGTTAGTGCGTTTTTTCTTTGAAAGCAGATGGTATGACCTTTTGACAAGAGTGTCAATATTGTTCATATATTAGTCAGGTGTTTTTGATCACATGAAAGGCTCTTGCATTCATTGTGAGCAGGGAAGCTTAAAATATACCTGTGTGCACTGTGATATTAATTGTAAAACTCATTCTGTGGTATAAAGCATTCAAATTGCAGGAGACCTCAAGATAATATTTTCTTTAAAAAATTGTAAATTTCTGGACTAGAATACGAATGTAGTGTTGTTTTCAATGAAATGCATGGATCCCCCACACCCTCAACAGAGTGATTTCTGTCCCTTATACTGCTGCATGTAATTTTCATTGAAATGCCATGTAAACATGTAGCCAATATTTACGTGTAGCTCTTGTCTTGTTTTTCTTATTCCAGGACATTTCATCTGCCAAGTCCCTCATGGGATATACTCAGGTGACATTGCAAAATTTCAATTCATTCCTTGCATTAATGAGAGTGCTGAGATATTGATGACCGTAAGGGTACTGTACATGTATGTTAACATTCCTTGATGTACACAGCTTTCTCAAAATCAGGCGGTTGCTGGCTCAATGAGCCGTCACCTCTGGGGGTTTGACCGTCTCCTTGCAGCTGGAAAATATATTTCAATAATAATGAAACTCATGGTATGCCATTTGTCATCTGACAGGATGCTGAAAAAATTATGCAACTATTTTTGGTGGGAAAATGTGTCAATTATGTGGAAAACAAACTGGCTTACATGTACATGTACATGTACATGAATGCTTGACAAATTTCACCAGTTGACAAAAATTGATTAAAATGCCTGAATCAAAATGAACCAAACAACATTGAAATAAAAAGCATATCGAAGTCTCATCCACATTTTTTTCCCTGCAATAGAATGCACATCACTTTAGCCAAAATTTACTAATGCTTTCTGTGTGAAAAGATGGAAATGGTCCTCAGGTTACTGTGACTCAAACTTCTGACAGTTTTTAAAGAATGTTTTTCTTCATAGTTCATTCAAGTAGCTAGCATTGCAGAAACAAGTTCATAAAGATTTTATGTATAACCATGTACATGTATTAGTTATTGTGTAGTTCCAGAAAATATCCATACCCCCACCATGGAGGGAATTTCATGCTAGTCCCTCCTCTTCCCCAGAATTTCCATGTTTTGGATGCAAAAATAACACCCCCCCCTGCCCCCCTGCCCCCTGCCCCCCTGCCCCCTCCCCATTCCCACTGGGAATTTCCACAAGTTTTATGTACACTCCTATACCCTCTGGAAAAAATAGTTTTGGCAAAAAAAGTTATCACTCCAGTGTAGACGAGTGTAGATGAAATTGACGCCATACTTTTAATGGAGAGCACGATCGCCATCACACTCGCGACAAAAGTAAATTTTTCAGCAAAATTACATACAAATGGACAGAGATAAACAAGTATAAGAAATTTTCAAGTTGGTGAAATTGTAACATCATGCATTTCTACCTTTATAATGAAATTCATTTTAACGAAAGAATCGACTGCCACACGACAGCTTCCAAGAGCAATGTGAAAACAAATTAGGCTAGTCACCAGTGCTTTTCGGCCCACATGGTGACTCCAATGTAGACTGGTAACGAGTAATGGCGGCCCTTTCCACGTAACGGCACATTCTTCCAAAGTGCTTTTGAAGAAAGAAAATTCAGTTCAAATATAATGCGATTCAAATGCAAGTATTCAATGTATTCTGCACATGAAAGATCTACTTACATGTAGTAGGTAAGAAAGGATTTTTGAAACCAAATTGACCATCTGGAAACCAAGTTGACCAGCCAATCCCCCCCCCCCCCTCCAACCCCCCACTCTTTCTTGATAGCAAATGTAGGTGGCAGTGCAGAAACATGTTTAGTGTTATGTGATATATGTAACCATGCAATTTACAAGTGATTTGCAGGGCATCTGACAGGTTGCGGTGGTGCAGATCTGCATAATTCGCCTACTTCCGCATCCTCCACATCCTTGGGGCATTTTTCCACACAAAACTAGAAAATTGTCACATATAAGCGAGAAAGCAACTGCTTACCATCCTCAGGAGCAAAATTGGCAAAGAGGTTGATCATTTTGAAGAAGTTATTCACCAAAAACAGCGACCAAAATAACAACTTTTTGTTCGTCAACGATTTCAAACCTCCAGACGTTCCATCGGCATTCCATGCCTCTTCTGGTGATGAGCCTGGGTTCTAGTTTTCAGACTTTGGTATCCAGTTTTCCTTGTCTGATAATGCCTGGTTACTAAGTTTCAGAGAAAAAATGATGGAAAAATTGCGTTAAACAAAGAAATTAATACCTGTCTACGAACGGCAGCAAAAGATCAAACATGTCATGAAGGAGTTAAATTCTCAGAAAGACATAAACATGTACAATGTATTTTATTCGTTTGAAAAAGCCAAGGAAACAACTTCAATTATTAATTTTAGAAATTTCCGCATAATCTGGCGTCTTTTCCACATAATCGTCACTTCTTCTGTATAATATTGCCAAAAATGTCCGCATAATTTTCCTTTTTTTTTTCCGCACCCTATCAGATTGCCTGGATTTGGTTATTAATAATGTTATTTTTCCCTAGAGTGGCCAAACTATTGTGTTACGTGGAAGAGCTGCCTACTTCAATTACTCGAAAAGCAAGAGTATATCAAAGTAAGTTATAAATATGTTCAATGATGTAAAAGACATAAGTTATTGCAATCAGTTATTCAGACATTCTGTGGTTGTTGCTGTTGTTTTTTCATTAGCAACTTCCAAACCAAAACATCCTTGTATACTGCATGTGTAGTCACAAAGCATTATTGAAAAAAGAATTGGTTAATGCTTAGCTTAGTGTGCTTATACATGCATACATGTACATATATCAAGTTATGGTTGCCACAGAAAGTTTGGAGAGCACAAGAGAAGTGTAAGAGTTGTAGAACATGTAGCTGAGAGCAACTCGGAGATTTTTACTTTGATGGCTTCATAGTAATTAGGTAGAACCAGCTGGCATGCTTGCTATATATTATATTATAACATAGAGTGGACCTGCGCGCGCTCATGATTGGTCAAAAACCTATGTTTTATCAGAGTATAAAAACATAGAAAAGCGTGTTGTATTGTTTTGCGCGTGGTAAAATCTATATCATAAAGCAAATGAAGAAGCCTGAGCCGTTTGTATTACACTGTGATAAAAACACTCCAGTCATTTGAGAACACTCGAGAAATGTAGAAAACACTCGCCTGCGGCTCGTGCTTGCTACATTTCCCTCGTGTGTCTCAAATGCCTGTCGTGTTTTATCACAGTGTAATACACGGGCTTAGGACTTCTTTATTTTTAAATATATAACATCAGAATGTTATTATTACAATGCACATTCCTTCCTATTTTAATATATTAAAATATATTATAAACTCGCAACAGGAACCTCTCCGTACAGCAGGAGCTTCCAGTCAACAGAATTCTTTTGATCACTGTAATTAATTCCTCAATATCCCCCCCCCCCCCCCCATCACACACGGTAAGTGAAAACTTACACGTGAATGCACTGTAAGGTATAATTATTTAATATGAACTTGTTACTGTAGCATTCTGCTGCGTGTGTCAGTCAAAGGGTATCAGTGCAATGGATCACATAAGTGTGTTGTTTTGTACTTACCAGGGATGGAATAGCACAATGCCAATGAATAGCATGTACAGTGCACCTGCATGTGTGGACCAAAGGGTTTTTTAAGTTTATTGACTGCCCGTTTTTTGTTAAGGTTTACTTGCCACCTTCAAGGGCAGGACAGCAGAGAAACCAATTACCAGAGGAAACAGAGGAAGATGAGAAAGTTTTTTTTTCTTTACAATATTAAAATTTCACTCATAATTCATTTTTTATCTTGTGTTGGCAAAATAAAGTAATAAAAAAAACCAAAAAAAAAAAAAAAAAAAAAAAGCAGGCCCACCACCCACGTCGTTCACGAAAACAGCCACGTTACGGTTTTTTGTTGTATCGTGTTGTAAAGCCAAAGCCCAGCCACGTTAGGTTGTGCTGTGGTGAGTGTATGTCCTGTATTGGTATGTGATTCTCTTCAGGCTCCCTCCGTGGAGTAGAATAGTAGAAAATTACGTGTTACACTGTGGACCTCTAGGAGCAACCAGTGGTTTTGGATTTATAAAAAATTTTATTTTATTTTTGAATAAAGACCCTGGGTCACGCCATTGTGGTGTGGTGTTCTTGGGCAAAAACTCTTTCTTCCCCTCCCCCCTCCCCCCACCCCCCCCCCCCAAGTTCCCCTCTCAACCCAGGTGTATTGATAATTTGGTACTGAGCCACAAGAATGTACAATGTAATGCTGATGGGGGCGGTACGGGTGTTAACCCTGTGATGAAAACCAGCATCACATCAGGGGGGCCAGGGGGGGGGGGGACAGGATGGGGGAGGAAGGAAGGGGGGTGGGATGAACCAACCCCGATGTACGAAAGGGGGAGGGAAAGAGGCATAGTGCCTAATGGCTTTTGGGAATACATGTACGGTTTTGCACGCTTGGACCACTTGGCCTGCCTCCTGATGTTGAAATTACATGTTATTGTTATTTTTTGTTTACTTTAAAATTTAAATTTTATTGTTCAACAGGACTTACCACAGGTTTGGAAAGTGTTTTCATTTCTCAGTAATTTTTGAATTGAGCTTTGCTTTATCTGACGGTTGTTTTTGATCAAAATTTAAAAGTCTTTAGAAGGATCTATGTATGAAGGGGTTTTCCACATTGCCTAATTATTTCAAAGACTGTGTATCTGCTACCACTACAAGGCTGTAGGTATACACCATGTTTACTACGAGACATGAATTAATTGCTTATTTAAGTAGTGCCTCCTTTCTAATCATTCATGTAATTGTTTTTGTTTTTCGAGGACAGTCTTCACACTATCTTCAGATAAACCAGGTCATTGTCTTAAGAATTGTTATCGTCCAGAAAAAAGTGGATTGCAGGCAATGGTTGAGTATCCTTTTTGCTCTTGTGGGATACAATGACTGCCCAAGGCAATAAGAGAAAGTCTTAAACTACACAGTGTAACAGGGTCTTTATAATGCAGAATCAGGCTTGTTGAAGTGTTGCAGTGGAAGTTGGGCTTACTGAATAAACTCGATGCTCTCTCAATCAGCAAACGCAGGCCAGCTTTTGTGGCCTCCATTAGGGTAATGATGTTGCATTTCATTAGAGATGAGTCAAACCTGGGAAGCGCCAGAAATATTGTTCTCATTGCCAGCAAAAACTTGTATGGTACCCTGGGCCAGTCAAATTAAACCACTGCTTTCAATCCCTTTGAAAGCAAGATATGAACAAGATGGTTTGGGCCTGTCGTGATTTTATTTATATTTTTCGAACCGAACATAAATAGTAAATAAATTTATGAAAAAAAAATAAATAAAAGTCAATTGTTCTTAATAATGCCATTAGCTTGCAAAAAAAATACTCCAAATTCTAATTGGCTAAAAAGCCAGTTGCAATTTAAGGTGTAACATTCTGTGCAAATTAAAACAAATATTATTTACTTCTATTTAAAAGCTACCATTGTACTTACCTAAGGACACTTCAAGAGTACTGAGCTTGGTCACCCAAGGGGTACAATGTATGTTCCAAGGTGGTTGAAGTTTACTTGAAGATTAGATTATTATAGAAGCACTTCTGAAGATCACACAAACCCTTTTAAGGATCCACAACACACACGCGTCACCCACTGAGTTACCAAATCATATTACTAAGTGCTGATCACCAGTTCTTAAGACACATTTTACCTTGAACGGCTCCTGTACAATAGATTTGCATCTGTGGACCAAGCACAACAAGAGCAATAGATGCCTTGAAGGGAGCTGATATTTACACTGGCTGAAACACTCTGAAAATAGAATTACTCAAGGGTATGCGCGAGAAACTTCATGTAGTATGACATGCTTTTTGATCACATTTGCAAACCAAAAAAAAAAACAAACTCAGAGTTCATCACAAATTGAGTAATATAATTTATAATGTGCTGCATGTTAAAAAAAACTGTGAATCTCTTGCAGGGTGTTTTCAATAAGTTTAAGAATCGCTGTTAGTTCTGAGCAACATTGTAAACTAAATTAGGCGGGCAAAGTGATGAATTTTTTTAAATACATTTAGTGAAAGTACCAGACAAAAGGTGGAGCAGCGGATAAGAGGCAAATTCTGGACAAGGTTAGACTGCCGACTGTTGCGCGAGTTTGCCAGCTTCTAATGAAACCTCAGGGGCTCTTTAAAATGTTCATTGTGATACTTGTTTTTACAGGCCACCTCACTGAATGTTTACAGAGATGATGAAGAAGAAAACATTTGATTTACACAGAAGACAGGGCCTATGGTAAATACATGTATCAATAGTTTTCTTGCTGTGGTCTCTTCAGTTGTAATTGCATTGCATGGGAAACACTTTATAGACATGGGATGTTCTTCCTGGTTTAAAATTGTTTTAAATTTGTGATATTGTTTTGGTGGCCACTTACATATTAGTTTTTTGACACTAACTGCAGAAAATTCTCGCATGCTCATTGGCTAATTTTTATTGTGAATAACAGCAGACAGACACATGACTTTTAGAATTTATTGCCCCCCCCCCCCCCCCTGATGCATCAAGGAAACGAGATCGGACAATTTCACCAATTGTTATCGTAAAAAAAACACAAATTGATGTCCGTTTTAATGCTCTGTCCTGTTATTGACAATGGATTTCGTCATAACCATTGTCAAAGTAGTCTGCGGATCCACTACGGCTATCGCCTTGTGGATCCACAGCTACTTTGACAATGTTATGACAAAATTCCATGATCAATGTAACAGGACAGACGTATGAAAAACTAACATCAATTTGTTAAATTTAAAATGTATATGACTTACATGTACATGGTAAATTACTGACTGAAATGAACAATTCTTGATTCAAAATCTGGTCTTAACTGTGACGAAACATTGTCTAGTGTCAAAAATACACTGGACAACAAGTACTGTAAATTACCTTCTCAAAGAAGCCATTAAATAAAAAAAACAAAGCAAGTATTTGATGAAGGAAACCAAAGCATCAAAATTAATTGCGTACATGTACATGTACTGCTTGACTTTTTCTCACCAAGACCATTTGTAGGTCTCTTGAACTGTGTAGTTTTGTTAGACACAATTTTACGAACAGTACTGTGTTACTGTTTTTACCAGTAGACTAACAGGATATTACACATTTTGTACCACTGTGTTTCAGTCCCAAAATTTAATAACAATGATTATTATAATGGTAGGGGCAACTTAACGTTTGTACATAGTTATATATCTCAATTCATAACCAAATTTTAGGGAGAAAACAAGAATGAGGACAAAAAAATATTAATGGCATAGATAGTTAGACAGTATGTCTTTTGTAATATTTATTTTTTTTATAAAGAAAAATACTAATGCTATCTGATTTTCAAGCTTACACAACAAGCCCCCACTGCGCTTTTAAAGCAATCAATTTCCATACATGCCAGTCTTAGTTCTAGTCTGAGCAGAGTAGAGGGCTGACCAAAATCCAGCCAGGGTTTAAGTAAGTCTTAAAGGTACTGCATTTGGGTTTTCTGTGTCCAGTTGTTTTGTCTCTTGCACATATCAAATCATTTCCCCATCTTCACCACCAAACTTCTGTATTCATTATAAGGCAGTACAGCAGGCTGAAGCATGAATAATACACCAGTTTGCTACACATTACCAAATGGTAGTGTTTAGAGGTCTTTGTCGGCTAAAGAAATTTTCAGATATGAACATAGCTTATTTTAAGGACATGACAAGGAATTTTCCAGTTGAATAGTTTTTTTTTTAAAATTTTATCTCAGTCAGGTAATGAGTTATTTGGTTAAGAAATGATAAAAAAGGGGTTCATGACTCCTGATTTTTGAAAAAATTGCTGTGCACATAAATTTAGCATGGTCTTGAGGGTTTTATAGTTTAAAAATCAAAGGAGAGTCAATGGAGGGCAAACAATCTTAGTCATATTTGTAGAAGAGGGGGGGGGGGGTTTTCCTGTGTGTAAATATTCAAAAAGGTGCCGACCGTTTTCACAAAATTTAATCTTTCAAGAGGCATTTGAAAATGCCGCAGAATAAAAGAGCCAACTTCTAATCGATAGATTTTCTTCATTTTTTGGTAAACGTAGAAAATCGAGGAAAAAAATGATCATCAAAATGGAAAGAAGGGTTAACTGAACGTTCCAAGATCATTAAATCCAAGCAAAGCAAATAAACAATTGCCATGACTCCAATGCACCACAAGTAGTCTTCACTAATGATCAAAAAGCAAAACACAAAAAGTTGTAAATAAGGAATCGGAAGAATAGAAACTTCTGATTTCTGTGAGCTTAGTACTCCACTTGCGATTCGATCTCGATTTTCATAGGTCATAGGTCTCTTACAACTCCGACTATGACTCCAAACTCTGACTCCGCGCGAGTGTGAAAACCAGCCTTTAGTGTTGGAATCGATCAACGATGTGGCATGATACTTTGTGTGCACAGTAAAGATGCTCAGTTT
>JAHPZR010053631.1:0-10188 GCA_019787425.1 Platygyra sinensis | reverse complement strand
TGTTCTCCGGAGTAACAACAACCACTAAACAACAGGAGGAAAGTGGCGAACAACACAACACTATATCAGTACACTACACATCACTAGGTTGACAAGTGATAAATACTGTAGATAAAACAAACTTACCTCGTTGACTTTTTCGGTAGAAAAGTCCGGTGGGGCATTAAAGAAATGCAAGACTTTTGTAGGAGAAAAAAATGCCTAGTACAAAGTTAAGTTAAATAGTAGAAACCTACATTTATGTACATGTGGCAATACTCTTCAAGTTGAATGTAACATTGCCATTTCGAAAAACAAAATTAACAGAATCAAACTTGAAAGATTGCTTTCAAATTTAAGATGATGCAACTTTCGTCTTAGCATTGCCAGTTTAATAGGCTCCCCGCAGACAAGTAGAGAACTAGTTCAGTGAACTCAGTTAATACTTAAGACTTTATCTGTCCGACCAGCTCTTCATATTCCCATACGTCAACATGACAAAATAAAACAACTTCCGTCAAATATTTTCACTTGCGAACGATTGGTCTAAATACGTCACGTGACCGGATACATGTTCCCTAGCTAAAACTGAGGAACATCCCAGATTATAATCCATCAAATATTTTTGCTAGAGCGCGATTGGTCTAAACGCGTCACGTGACAGAATAGCCCCCAGCTAAAACTGGGGATATCCGAGATTGGTAAATTCTCAGCTCCGACTATTGCATTTCTAGCTTTTTGATTGGCTAAAAAACTCCGACTATGAGCCAATAGTCCGAGTTTTACGTCATGTGGAAAATAGTGCGCCAAGTTTAAAATTTTTCGCTTTGTAAAATTGTGGAGATAAAAATCGGCGGCAAAACCTGGTTTGAGAATTTACTAAAAACAATTATTCCATTCGCCCTTGTTGGATATGAAGTGATTATAACCAACTCGCGCTACGCGCTCGTTGGTTATTCTATCACTTCATATCCAACGCGGGCTCATGGAATAATTGTTATATATTCCCCAATTTTCAAAACTGTGCATGTTGCCCCATAAATTACGGAAAATTTCAGCCGGTTAAGCGGGATGAAATTCAAGAAACAAAACCAAAATGGTGCACATAAACTTGTATCGTTCTCAGCTATCTTAAATTATTGTAACTTTACTAATAAAGCTAATTTGCATACACCTAAAGTGGAAATGCATACTGGACAAAAATTATGCCAGCAAGATCTTAGCTACATGTGCATTTTTGAGACCTACAGTATAACACCTCTGCCTGTCAACAGCTCTGACTCTAATATATACATACTGTACATTACAAGAAACGAATGTAGTTTGCAAAACCTTTCGTAAAGGATACGATTCTTGCTGCTTTGCTCTGGTGTCCAGAAGCGCTGATTCTTGGAATTCGAGTATGTCTTATAACATGGTGTCCCATCTGGCAAATTCATGACAGATGATGAATCCACTAGATACTTCTGCTTGGAAAAACTGCAATAACAATTAACAATACATGGTAAATGAATTTTGGTACTGACGTACTTGTACTTTGGGGCTTTGCTAACTTGAAATACTAACTCACAGATAGGGATAATACGGATAATATAAAACTTGCGGCAAGCAACTGTAAGAAAAAAGAAAAATCATGGCAAAAGTCATTAATAATAATTAACTGTAGCTCAGTTGTTGCCTTCTCAGCTACATGTATACCCTGCTGTGTTGCAATCATGTGTAGTAGCTTAACTCTCAATTATTTTTGTTTCAAATTGTTCTCTTTGTGAACCCAATGAAGAAAATTGAAAATCAGCAATGTACAGGCCAATACAATACTAACCTGAAGTCAATCTGGCTGCCAAAGAGTTGCTGTCCTCCAAGACACTGAATAACTGTGTTACAAGCAATGTGATCACCCATCTCTACCATGGCAGCACCACGCTTGTTCATCAGGAACTTCACCTGGGTGAGAGATAAATTCTCCTTAACAAATGCCTTATGATTCATTTTCATGCCAGTTCTGAGAATTGGGAAAGCCATCAAGATGGTACTCTTACACATGAATTTCACATTTCATACCAGCAGTTGGTTCACCAGGACGTACATGTACACGTGGTAATAGGGATTTTAAAGGGAACCTTGGCTAAAAACAGTTTTCTTCCACATCACAAGTTGGTGTTTGTTTCTCTTATCTCATAAATGTACATACACATCAGCTGTTCATTTACCATTGATAACGGCATGACAACAGACCACTTTGGCATTCCCACTATAGGACTGGAACTTGCTTGAAACTGACAATATCTCTTTTAATTTATAGTTCCAGTTCCAATCCCATACTGAGAATACCAACATTGTTACATTGTAAACATGCCAACCTTAAATGTTTCAGGCAGTTTCATACCTTCAGAACATTCCCATAGCAGCAAAGAATATTGAAGACTCGATCACAATTCATCTTGTGCTCATGCAGTCCATACACCATAAGAACACATCCTCCTGCCATGGGCGACGGCTGAAGCAAGGGTCGAGGAGCATGCATTGCCATCCCTCCTCTGCCAGGATATGGTCCCCCTGGAGGGCGGCTGAGAAGACCTTCTTTCATTGGTGGCCTTGGTGGAGCAACACCTAGAACAGGCAAATTACAAATGAGGGAACAGTGATAATCAACATTTTAAAAGAAGTAAGAGCACCCAGATGAAATGATAGTTCATAATCCATTTATCTCAAGTAACTGATGGGAAATGGTGGTTTTTAGAGTCACTCAACAATTATTACATTCAAAGGGAAAAGGGGAAATGGGTTTCAGTGTGCGCTATACAAAGCTATGAGAGCCAAATTTGAAATAACAGATCAACAGCGTCAATAGCTAATATAATTACTAGAAGTACAGTATAATTTGCGAAAAAACAATGCAAATGGCATTCAGTGAAATTTAAGGGTTTTTCGATGGAAATGAATAAAATGTCATTATAAAAGATAACTTTTTCTTGAAACCTCTAAAATCATCATTAATTTTATAATGTAGTTTAGAAAGAAAAGAGTAAACTGTGAAAATTGCTCAGGGGTTCATGTAATCCAATCCTGGCTTCCTCCAAATTTTCCAAAAGTCACTTTGAGCTTTATTCCACTCCCCCCTTCAATTGTGCATCATACATGTGGTGCAACAGCGGCGCAACTGTTGTGTTATATAGCAGATAGCTGTGCTCATGGAGTTGTTCACAGAGAAGCAAAAAAACTGAGCATCTTTACTGTGCACACAAAGTCACATGCAACATCGTTGATCGATGCGCACACTAAAGGCTTGTTTTCACTAGCGGCGGAGTCAGAGTTGGAGTCATAGTCGGAGTCGTAAGAGACCTTATGACCTAGTGAAAATCGAAAATCAGAATCGCAAGTGGAGTAATAAGCTCACCAGAAATCAGAAAGTTTCTATTTCTTCCGATTCCATTTACAACTTTGTTGCTTGATCATTAGTGAAGACTACATGTGGGTCATTGGAGTCATGGCAATTGTTATTGCTTTGCTTGGATTTAATGATCTTGGAAGTTCAGTGAACCCTATCTTTCATTTGATGGATCATTTTTTCCATCGATTTTCTACGTTTACCAAAAAATGAAGAAAATCTATCGATTAGAAGTTGGCTCTTTTATTTCTGCGGCATTTTCAAATGCCTCTTGAAAGATTAAATTTTGTGAAAACGTCGGCAACATTTTGAATTATTTACACAACAGACCCTCTTCTACAAAATATGACTAAGATTGTTTGCCTCCATTGACTCTCCTTTGTTTTTTTTTAACTATAAACCCATGTAGACCATGCTAAATTATGTGCACCAATTTTTCAAAATCAGGAAGTCAGTGACCCCTTTTTAGCATTTCTTAAACAAATAACTCATTACCTGACTGCGATAAAATTTGAAAAAAAAACTATCAACTGGAAAATTCTTGTCCAAATGTCCTTAAAAATAAATGCTGATTTCAATATCTGAAATTTTCTGTAGCACAAAGACCTCTAACACTACCATTTGGTAATGTGTAGCAAAACTGGTGTATTAGTTCATGCTTCAGCCTGCTGTACTGCCTTATAATGAATACAGAAAGTTTGGTGTGAAAGATGGGGAAAATGATTTGATATGTGCAAAGACAAAAAACACTGGAACACAGAAAACCCAAATGCAGTACCTTTAAGGACTTACTTAAACCCTGCTGGATTTTGGTCAGCCCTCTACTCTGCATCAGACTAGAACTAAGACTGGCATGTATGGAAAAATTGATTGATTTAAAGCGCAGTGGGGCTTGTTGTAAGCTTGAAAATCAAGAACATTAGTATTTTTCTTATAAAAAAAATAAATATTACAAAAAGACATACTGCTAACTATAATGCATTAATATTTTTGTCCTCTTCTTGTTTCTCCCTAAAATTTGGTTATGAATTGAGATATATAATGTACAAAAGTTAAGTTGCCCACCATTATAATAATCATTGTATTAAATTTTGGAATGAAACACAGTGGTACAAAATGTATAAATACATGTTAGTCTACTGTAAAAAACAGTAACACAGTACTGTTTGTAAAATTGTGTCTAACAAAACTACACAGTTCAAGAGACCTACATATGGTCTTGGTGAGAAAAAGTCAAGCGGTACATGTACGCAATTAATTTTGATGCTTTGGTTTCCTTCATCAAATACTTGCTTTGTTTTTTTTTGATTTAATGGATTCTTTGAGAAGGTAATTTACAGTACTTGTTGTCCACTGTATTTTTGACACTAGACAATGTTTCGTCACAGTTAAGACCAGATTTTGCATCAAGAATTGTTCATTTCAGTCAGTAAGTTACCATGTACATGTTAGTCATATACATTTTAAATTTAACAAATTGATGTTAGTTTTTCATACGTATGTCCTGTTACAATTGATCATGAATTTTGTCATAACATTGTCAAAGTAGCTGTGGATCCACAAGGCGATAGCCGAGTGGATCCGCAGACTACTTTGACAATGTTATGACAAAATCCATTGTCAATAACAGGACAGAGGCATAAAAACTGACATCAATTTGTTTTTTTACGATAACAAATTGTGAAATTGTCCGATCTCGTTTCTTGATGCATCGCATAAATTATAAAGTCATGTGTCTGGCTGCTTATTGACAATAAAAATTAGCCAATGAGCATGCGAGAATTTCTGCAGTTATTGTAAAAAACTAATATGTAAGTGCCACCAAAAAAAATCACAAATTTAAAACAATTTTAAACAGGAAGAACACCCAAGTCTATAAGTGTTTCCCAATGCAATGCAATTACAACTGAAAGACCACAGCAGAGAAACTAATGATACATGTATTTACCATATGCCTTGTCTTCTGTGTAATCAAATGTTTCTTCATCATTCTTGTAAACATTCAGTGAGGTGGCCTGTAAAAACAAGTATCACATGAAAATAAGAGCTGAGGTTTCATTAGAAGCTGGCAACCGGCGAAAATCGCAGTCTACCTTGTCAGAATTTGCCTCTTACCGCTGCCTACTTTGTCTGTACTTTCACTAAAAGTATTAAAAAAATTCATCACTTTGCCGCCTAATTTAGTTACAATGTAGCTCAGACAGCTATTCTTAAACTTATTGAAAACCCTGCAAGAGATTCACGTTTTAACATGCAGCACATTATAAATTATATTACTCAATTTGTGATGAACTCTGAGTTGTTTGCAAATGTGATCAAAAAGCATTCAACTACATGAAGTTTATTACAATACCCTTGAGTATTCTATTTTCAGAGTGTTACAGCCAGTGTAAATATCAGCTCCATTCAAGGCATCTTTGGCTTGTTGTGCTTGGTCCACAGATGCAAATCTATTGTACAGGAGCCGTCAAGGTAAAATGTGTCTTAAGAACTGGTGATCATCACTTAGTATATGATTGTAACTCAGTGGGTGACATTTGTTAATCCTTAAAAGGGTTTGTGTGATCTTCAGAAGTGCTCTATAAAATCTTCAAGTAAACTTCAACCACCTTTGAAATACATTGTACCCTTGGGTGACAAGATCAGTAATCTTGAAGTGTCTTAGTAGTACAATGTAGCTTTAAATAGAAGTAAATAATATTTGTTATAATTTGCACAGATGTTACACTTAAATTGCACTGCTTTTA
This sequence comes from Platygyra sinensis, assembly GCA_019787425.1. Taxonomy (NCBI): domain Eukaryota; kingdom Metazoa; phylum Cnidaria; class Anthozoa; order Scleractinia; family Merulinidae; genus Platygyra; species Platygyra sinensis. Next base: position 4,074 of record JAHPZR010053631.1, on the reverse strand, counting down.
GCCAATTAGAATTGAGTATTTTTTTTGCAAGCTAATGGCATTATTAAAAAAATTGACTTTTATTATTTTTTTCATAAATTTATTACTATTTATGTGCTGTTCGAAAAATAAAATAAAATCACACAGCCAAACATCTTGTTCATATCTTGCTTTCAAAGGATTGAAAGCAGTGGTTTAATTGACGGCCAGGTACCATACAAGTTTTGCTGGCAATGAGAACAATATTTCTGCTCTCCCAGGTTGACCATCTCTATGAAAAATCATTACCTAATGGAGGCCACAAAAGCTGGCTGCGTTTGCTGATGAGAGAGCTCGAGTTTATCAGTAAGCAACTTCCCTGCAAAATTCAACAGCCTGATCTGAATTATAAGACCCTGTTACACTGTGTAGTTTAAGACTTCTCTTATTGCCTTGTGCAGTCATTGTACAAGAGCAAAAGGATACTCAACCATTGCCTGCAATCCACTTTTTCTGAAGATAACAATTCTTAAGACATGACCTTGTTTACTGAAGATAGTGTGAAGAATGTCCTGAAAAAAAAAAACAATTACAGAATGATTAAAAGAGCAATACTTAAATAAGCAATTAATTCATGTCTAGTACATGTGTACATAAAGCTTGTAGTGTACAGACACAGTCTTGAATAATTAGCATGTGGAAAACCCCTTCATACATATATCCTTCTAAAGACTTTTAAATTGATCAAAAACAAACTTCAGTAAAGCAAAGCTCATCAAAATTACTGAGAATGAAAACACTTCCAAACCTGTGGTAGTCTGTTAACAATAAAATTTAAATTTTAAAGTAAAAAAAAAATAACAATACATGTAATTCACATCAGGCCAAGTGGTCCAACTGCAAAACTACATGTAATTCCCAAAGCATTAGGCAGCTATGACTCCCCCTTCCTCCCCCCTGCCCCCTGAATGGGATGCTGGTTCATCACAGGGTTACCCCAGCATTACATTGTACAATTGGCAGTACAAATTTATACACCTGGGTTGAGAGGGGAACTGGGGGGGGGGGGGGGGGAGGGGAGGGGAAGAAAGAGTTTTGCCCAAGAACACAACACAATGGCGTGACCCAGGGTCTTTATCCAAACCACTTGATCTAGAGTCCAGTGTACACGTATTTCTACTCACACCGTAACGTGGCTGCTTTTTTTGGTTTTTTATTACTTTATTTTGCCAACACAAGAAAAAATGAATTATGAGTGAATTTAATATTGTAAAGAAAAAAAATTCTCTGCCTTGAAGGTGGCAGTAAACTTAACCATTGGTCACACATGCAGGTGCACTGTACAGTGCTATTCATCTGTAAGTACACACTTCCATTGCATGATACACTTTGACTGACAAACAGCAGCAGAATGCTACAGTACAAGTTCATATTAAATAAATATAACTACAGTCATTAAGTGTAAGTTTCACTTACCGTTGTGATTGGATATTGAGGATTAATTACAGTGATCAAAAGAATTCTGTTGACTGGAAGCTCCTGCTGTACGGAGAGGTTCCTGTTGCGAGTTTATAATATATTTTAATTATTAAAATAAGGAATGTGCATTGTAATAATAACATTCTGATGTTATATATTTAACAAATAAAGAAGCCTAAGCCGTGTATTACACTGTGATAAAACACGACAGGCATTTGAGAACACGAGGGAAATGTAGCAAGCACGAGCCGCAGGCGAGTGTTTTCTACATTTCTCGAGTGTTCTCAAATGACTGGAGTGTTTTATCACAGTGTAATACACGGCTCAGGCTTCTTCATTTGCTTTATGATATAGATTTTACCCGCGCAAAACAATAAAACACGCTTTTTCTATGTTTTATACTCTGATAAAACATAGGTTTTTGACCAATCAGAGCGCGCGCAGGGTCCAATCTATGTTATAATATAATATATAGCAAGCATGCCAGCTGGTTCTACCTAATTACTATGAAGCCATCAAAGTAAAAATCTCCGAGTTGCTCTCAGCTACATGTTCTACAACTCTTACCCTTCTCTTGGTGCTCCTCACAAACTTTCTGTGGCAACCATAACTTGATATTATGTACATGTATGCATGTATACGCACCACTAAGGCTAAGCATTCACCCAATTCTTTTAATAATGCTTTGTTGACTACACATGCAGTAATACAAGGATGTACTTTGGTTTTGGGAAGTTGCTAATGAAAAAACCAACAGCAACAACCACAGAATAAAATGTCCCTAGAATAACTGATTGCAATAACTTACGTCTTTTACCTCCAATTGAACATGTTTATATACTTACTTTGATATACTCTTGCTTTTTCGGAGTAATTGAAGTAGGCAGCTCTTCCACGTAACACAATAGTTTGGCCACTCTAGGAAAATAACATTATTAATAACCAAATCCAGGCAATCTGATAGGGTGCGGAAAAAAAATGGAAAATTATGCGGACATTTTTGGCAATATTATACGGAAGAAGTGACGATTATGTGGAAAAAGACGCCAGATTATGCGGAAAATTTCTAAAATTAATAATTGAAGTCATTCCTGGGCTGTTTTCAAAACGAGATAAAATCTACAGGTTAACGTCTTACCGAGAATTTAAACTCCTTCATGACACTGGTTTGAGCCTTTCTTGCTGCCAAGTCGTGGACAGGTCTTAATTTCTTTCGTTCAAACCCGCCGTTTGGCCATCAGTTTTTTCTCAGAAGTTAGTAACCAGGCATTATCAGACAAGGAAAACTGGATACCGAAGTCTGAAAACTAGAACCCAGGCTCATCACCAGAAGAGGATGGAATGCCGATGGAACGTCTGGAGGTTTGAAATTGTTGACGAACAAAAAGTTGTGTTTTGGTCGCTGTTTTTGGTGAATAACTTCTTCAAAATGATCAACCTCTTTGCCATATTTTGCTCCTGAGGATGGTAAGCAGTTGCTTTCTCGCTTATATGTGACAATTTTCTAGTTTGTGCGGAAAAATGCCCCAAGGATGTGGAGGATGCGGAAGTAGGCGAATTATGCGGATCCGCACCACGCACATCCTGTCAGATGCTCTGCAAATCACTTGCAAATTGCATGGTTACATATATCACATAACACTAAACATGTTTCCGCACTGCCACTACATTTGCTATCAAGAAAGAGTGGGGTTGGAGGGGGGGGGGGGGATTGGCTGGTCAACTGGTTTCCAGATGGTCAATTTGGTTTCAAAAATCCTTTCTTACCTACTACATGTAAGTAGATCTTTCATGTGCAGAATACATTGAATACTTGCATTTGAATCGCATTATATTTGAACTGAATTTTCTTTTCATCAAAAGCACTTGGAAGAATGTGCCGTTACGTGGAAAGGGCCGCCATTACTCGTTACTAGTCTACATTGGAGTCACCATGTGGGCCGAAAAGCACTGGTGACTAGCCTAATTTGTTTTCACATTGCTCTTGGAAGCTGTCGTGTGGCAGTTCGATTTCTTTCGTGAAAATGAATTTCATTATAAAGGTAGAAATGCATGATGTTACAATTTCACCAACTTGAAAATTTCTTATACTTGTTTATCTCTGTCCATTTGTATGTAATTTTGCTGAAAAAATTTGCTTTTGTCGTGAGTGTGATGGCGATCGTGCTCTCCATTAAAAGTATGGCGTCAATTTCATCTACACTCGTCTACACTGGAGTGATAACTTTTCTTGCCAAAACTATTTTTTCCAGAGGGTATAGGAGTGTACATAAAACTTGTGGAAATTCCCAGTGGGAATGGGGAGGGGGGGGCAGGGGGGCAGGGGGGCAGGGGGGGTGTTATTTTTGCATCCAAAACATGGAAATTCTGGGGAAGAGGAGGGACTAGCATGAAATTCCCTCCATGGTGGGGGTATGGATATTTTTCTGGAACTACACAATAACTAATACATGTACATGGTTATACATAAAATCTTTATGAACTTGTTTCTGCAATGCTAGCTACTTGAATGAACTATGAAGAAAAACATTCTTTAAAAACTGTCAGAAGTTTGAGTCACAGTAACCTGAGGACCATTTCCATCTTTTCACACAGAAAGCATTAGTAAATTTTGGCTAAAGTGATGTGCATTCTATG
>JAHPZR010053630.1:0-18721 GCA_019787425.1 Platygyra sinensis | reverse complement strand
ATGATATTAAACCATAAAGGAACAAGGATGGTCAAGGATGGAGAAGATTTACACGGATCAGAAATGACGAAGTTGAAAAATTTAGGCTGAACTTTTCGAGATGCACCAACTGTGACGTAATAACTTTTGCTGTATTACTGTTGCAGCTGGATGACCCTAAATAAGGACCTGTCTTCAATGAATCTTACAACCGTGGTACCATCAAGATCATCATGAAGTACTCAGCTCTATTTCGATCTTCATCGTTCACGACTTGCATCTTTCTTTTCCTTGGAGAAGGTTTTTACATTTGAAGATCACCCAATCACAAAGAATCCATTTAGTCCGCGGAGTTCTTCAATGCCTAGAAGTGCTTTATGTTGGACGTAAAGCTCAATTATTTCGATTTCGCTGGCATCGCACACGGATTTTACTTTTAGCTTTCAAGTTCGCACTTTAAATGTCTTGGAATGTTTTTGGAGTGAGCTAGCATATTTTCTCCAATAGGCTATTTACGAGTTACCTGGGATCCCTGTTCACAACGAGTCCTCGTGAAAAACCTTTCTCATGAAAGTGAGTTGTATTTGCATAAGAACTGAGCAAAGGCAGAGCATATTTTCATATGAATGGTTTCGCACCACGACTCGTCTTCAAGGTGACTCGGGAATGGCTCATGGTAAGTGCATCTGCAACGTAAAGGTTAAATTAACTTAACAGTTCTTACCGTTTTTCTACGCTTGTTTAATATCTCGTTAGATGTATGGAGTTCGCTGACCGGATTTGTAAATCATTTCGAGAATGACTGCTATTTCAATGTCGTCCCTGTATTGAAAGAATGAATTAAACTCTAAATTAAACTGTGTATAAGTTTGTTGTGATTTGTGTCAACGTGTGTAGAGAGAGGTGGTTTCTCTCGAAAGAAAGCCACCCGAGAAGATGGAAGAAATTTAGGTTATTGCGTTTGAAGATTCAGTGTAAGAAAGTGTAAAAAACCTAAGGTAACCAGTTCTTCTTTTAGCGACTGTGAGATTTCCCGATTCCCTTTCATCTGCCTTAGACTCCAAAGCTTATTACGTGAGCTTTTGCCAGTCAGTTTTAAGAGTTGGATTCGATCGTTCTGCCACCATGTTCCTTTGATCCCGTGCGGCCTTACGGAAGGATGTTAAGAAAAAATTAGTTGTTTTTGTAGTTTGCGGAGCACAATACACCTTTTTAAAAAAAGTATTGTTGTGTGGTCCTAACTGTTGTTTCCTGTACTGAAGTTTTGGTAGCTTCTGTCCGCCTTCATCAGAGTTGCAATGTTAAGATTGGTTACTCCTCGCGTCACAAGCCCGGATAGTAAGCACTTAATGACTGGCCACAAGGGAAACAGTGAGTTTTGTTTCCCCGAGATCCTCAATGTTCCCCGAGGCGAAGCCGAGGGGAACATTGAAGTCGAGGGGAAACAAAACTCACTGTTTCCCTTGTGGCCAGTCATTAAGTGTTTTGTTATACCTTCCGACTCGAACAGAGGAAAAAAACTCCGACAAAAATAATTTGCTCGACGCCATTGCATACACTGGCTGCGTTCGCAAAATTGAGAGACTGCCAAAACCAACCTGTCGTATCGAAAAATCACGATAACAGCTAACAAAAAATATAGACAGTACTTAAGTTGCTTTGGCTTCTTCTAATGCTTAACTCAAGCATTCTGAGTTTGATTTGATCAGGAGCAGCGTATTTTGTTGTAAATTACACAAATACTTTCCTACCTGGCGACCGCGATCTAGGAGCGAGTTGACGAACGTGGGCGACCCATTTTTGGAGCCAAACCAAAAGCTTGGAGACATACAACGTTTACATTTTCCCTTTTGTTAATCTGCATGATACGTTTTTGCAACTATCAATCCCGTGTTCTTGAATAATGAATGCCTTCTCTAATGAGAAACGTCCTACTTCAATGGCTTTTTTTAACATCAGGCCGACTGGTACACAAATTTCTCGCGGTTTCAAGGTGCACAACCTGATCACGTGCGAGTCCAAAGTTCAAGTTGTTGTTTCCCTAGGGAGTTAGTGAGTTTTTTCGCCCTAAGGAGTTAGTGAGTTTTAATCCAAGGCACGTGAAGCGTTCTCTTCCAATCGGAAAACGTATATGAGTTGGGAGGTATAAACAATTTTTTTTTTATCAACAGCAAGTAAGCGTGAGGGAGCCGTATCCTTTCTTTGATGACGGCGCTGAGCAAAGTTGAATGCCATAACTCCAAGAAAAGCCTCTTGTGGTAGTTTGGTAGTGGATGTAGTCATAGTAGCGCTCTTTGTAGACGATCTCCAGTCCTGCAGGGGCCCGTTTCTCGAAAGCCCCGGAAACTTTTCGGGCCCGAAAAGCCATAGCAAAATTTCCGACCTTACGATTACAGAGCTACTTTATTAACAGATTTTTAATATGAAAAGAAGTTCTCTTCATACAAGTAGTATCAGGTGTATACACTTCTTCGTCTTTAGATACAGATGAACTGAAAATGGCTTTACGGGCCCGAAAAGTTTCCGGGGCTTTCGAGAAACGGGCCCCTGGACTGGATAGATCGTTGTTCGGTCCATGGGCTTCTTAAATATGTGAACCAATGTTCTTACCGGCCTGAAGGCTGCCAGGTCGAGGGAGAAATTTCCGGAGGACCCGCGTTCAAACTCGCCCTTTACGTAAGGAAGGATGGCAAACCCCAGTGGCCTCACCCTGCGAGGGTATGGATTTAGTCCCGTTACTTAAGCTTTTCAATGACAGATTACCAGGATAACCATTCACTTTAAATCACTCCAAACGCGCTCCCGCTTTTCCGTTCTTAGTACAGAGGAAATCAAACTACAGTACACGGGCTTGTGGTGACTGACCATTGCAACTCTGATGAAGGTGGATTGAAGCAACCGAAAATTCAGTACAGAAAATAACAAGTCTTGTTACAAAAAAAACTTATAAACGTCTATCAGCCATTTGCTGTACTGAAAGCAGTATATGTCATCACGCTGGAGATGAATTAATTCTGAGGAACTACATATATGGCTGGATTTATGAAAACGGTGCTAAAGAATTGAAATCGCGCCCTAAGCGAGCGTTTTTTTCTCGCCAGAAACCTCCAAAGGTGACGATATAAAAGTGAAAAGGAAAGTCAGTCCTTTTTTTCTTCTTTTACCCGTTTGTCTTCCTTTCATCGCCATCCTTTCTCTATTTTTTGCCTGTTTACATGGCTTGAAGGCGGCCTAAAAGTTAAGCAAGATCAAGGTGAAATAAGGTGAGAGGGGTCGAAATCTTTAGCACCGTTTTCATAAAACCAGACATATTAATTAAGCTTAATTAATTAGCGGAAGTTATTTTTAACATGCGAAAATTACAAACACAGTCTTCATGTACAGAGCCCCCAGGTCAGCGCCTCCTCCTTTTGCCCACAGACCCTCGGGTCCACAGACCCTCGGGTCCACAGGCCCTTTGAAATACAGAAGTTATTTGTGGGTATTGATGAAATACAATAACCAGCCGGGACTGCCCTTAACAAAGAAAATTGTAAAGACTTCCTATAATGGTTCTTCAAATTTTGTGTATCGTTCTGATTTTATTTTCTGGCTGGTTGGGGTCAGAACTTTCGTAGATATTTTCTGGTGATTTGTGTAATAAACTGCAAGCCGTGGCACAGATTGCGTCATCACGCTATAAATTTCCCCAAATGTGATTGACGCATAAACTGCTGTATTTTGCTCTAATTAATTTTTAAAGTTGTAATCGGATAGTTCGCTGTAATTTGTACAGTTACGTAATAGTAATTGGACCGAGTGGAGTACAATTCGTCCGATTTTGAAATAACTCACGCGATTACTCCCTGAATAGAAATTTTTCGCCTGTACATTTTGTTTTCCCAATACAGATCATGGGATGATACTCAGGAGATTTGATCTTTTGTTTTGCTCATTAAAAAGGGTACATACAAGCATGAATATGTCTGCATGTACTCTTTTTAATTAACAAGACAAAGGATCAAATTTCCTGAGTATGATCACATGATCTGTATTGGGAAAACAAAATGTACAAGCGAAAAAGGTCTATTGCACTCCAATCGGTCCAATTACTATTTCTAATCATATTCGTGATTAACAAATCGGACTCCCGCTTCACGGTCCTCCGATTTTATTAATCACCCGTAGGATTACAGATCGAATTGGACTTCACTCAGTCCTATAACCATTATTGATAATATACAAGAAAAAATTACTTGATTCTGATTGGCTAACAGCACTGCAGTTCAACTGCAGCACAATGCAATAAGTGTAACACCAGAGCAAATTACACATCGTAATTCTGGATTGTGATTGGCTGAAGGAAAATTGGAAGTTTTCTAAGCCGATGATATCACGTAAAATGATGACGAATATTTTGTGTGGAAACTTTGAAAAAAGTTTTCTCGAATGAGAAAAAATGGGTTCAAAAAAGATTTTACGGCACTTCCTGATCCACGCGAATTTTTTCATGTTTGTTTTATTGATAATTAATTACACGGTTTTTCTCGTTCAATTTGGAATTGATTTACACTTGCGAGTTTTTAAAAAAGCTCCCTCGTGCAAATTAATTCCAAACTGAACTCGAAACGGTATGATCGCCCATACGACTGAATTGTACTCCATTCAGTCCAATTACTATATTCATTTCAAGTTCTCTCCACTGAATCCACCAATCACAACATTGATTACAATCACTATAGTAATCAATTCAAGAGACTGACTTTGTAAAATTGTGGAGGTTTAGTCTCTAATGACTCTTTTGGAAAAGACTTAGCCATTTCGCAAGCTGTTCTCCATATTCCTCATCATGATGATACTTTAAAATAACTATTAAAAGCTCTTTGTAACACATCGTCCAGTTCAGTGGGCTGTAATCATGACTGTGATTAACTTCCCGCTTCGCGATCATCCGATCACTCGTATGCTCACAGACCGAACTAGACTTCACTCAATCCTATTACCATTATTAATTCACCTGTTTGTCTCTACTTGTTTCACTTCACCTCGCTCTGGTGTTCAGAATGGAATCTTATGCGGGCGCGCGCAAATTTATTTTTTGACCAATCAGGAGCGACTTCAGCACGTCATAAAACGCTTTCTTGCGCGCTATGACAGTTAAAGTTTTACATTTTCGAAGTGAGAAATATTTCTTCGTGAATATTTTCACCTAAAAAACGGATCTCAAAATGCAAAGACGAGATGTAAATTGCGCTGAACAATACGGCGAATATATTTCTTGAAATGCAACCTAAGGAACTAGTGATTGTGTTATTGGCCGTGTTTAGTTTTTGTCATCCGCAGAAAGGTTTGAATAAGCTTATGTTGTTTTTCTTCAATACCTTGTCTTTTATCTATTTATTGTGCTGCGAATGTTAGCAAATCATTGCGTTTATACCGCCCTGTAGGTATTAATGCCCAGCAGTATTATGATCTCTACACGGACAATGTATTTTACCGAGGCATTCAAAGAGAAGCTCTGAACGGTAAGTGTATTATCGTACTGTTTTCCAGATACGTCTGTCTAATTTTCTTTTCTGGAAGACCGCCCAGTCTTATTCGAAACACGGGCCACAAGGAGCCCACAAACTTGAATGCAGTCCGTGATAAAGAAACAAGAAAGTTATCCTGTGGGAATTTTTTATATTGTTTAAAGACAAAAACAACGCACCCTTAATTCAACAAAGTTTTCCACAATTTTGGAAATCAATTCATAAAAAATTGCGTATCTGAACTTATTTCAGGATTCTTGTCTCAGCTGAAGGGAATGGAAATCTGTACTAAAAGCAAATAGGCTTACAGTAATTATTAAAATAAAGCAACCAGATGCCAAGGTACGTACTAACACAAGCTGACAAAGGGCACCGTAAAACTGTTCTGTTTCTCAGTTTTTTCCTTTAAATTTCAGGTCCTACTTCTTCCGGCTATCTCGCTGTTAAGACAGCTAACTATGAAAGTCTCGTTGGCCATCGAGCATCATCGACACCTGTGAGAGTTGATACTGTGGTAACGATTGTGTCAGTTCTAGCAATCGTTCTCATATTCGTTGTTTCCTGGCTAATACATCTCGTCCGTAAAAGGTAATCAGAAGGGAATTTACATACACCATTCCAGAGCTCAATTAGCAGATTTAGTACAGCAAAATGCTGTATTCGATATATCACTCGGCTCATCCTCGGTGTAAGAACCTGTAACACTCACCAGTGACAATGAAACAAAGAAAATGATGAGATGAAATAAAAAGAAATGAAATGAAACAATGAAAACAAAGAAGTCGACATAATAGACCTCTTGAATAGACCCGAACCCTAACAATAGCTACAAAACAAAGAAAAACTTCACAGGTTTTTACACCGAGGTAAACCCTATCACTTTGCCTTTTGCTTTTAGTCGGAAAGTTCCTAAAGAACATAACATTAACACATGTTGGCGTCAAAGTGTTCCGAATATTCGGTAGCGCTTTTTGATTCGGTGAAAACACCAGGAAAGAAAATTCATGTTTGTCTCTGACAGGGATAAGTTTAACCAATACGGGGTCAATAAGTGTTTTTTCGAATTCTCCAAAATGCGATTTACTCTAGAAGCTGAAACTTTCAGCAGTAGCTATTTATTCATTCATCCTCCGCGGAAATTTTGTCAGTTGTGTGTAATGTAATCATTTTTGACGTTGCCGACTACTGCAAATGTCATCATGTAGGTTTAGCCAAAAATCAAACTTTTTTCGACATATTTCCGTATTTTTGCAGCTTTTTTCATACAGTTGCAGATATTTACGAATTTGCACATTTCATAGGCATTCTGGCTTGATTTTGCATTAATTTCCGTTAATTCTTGACTTCTCAAGAAAATAGTGAAATCCAAGATGGCGGATCATGGTATGACATCATTACCAACAAAAATGGTATCATCTTGTAGAGCGTGTTCAGAGTTATGTAATCTATGTAAAAAAAAAAAAAAAACAGTTAGGGGCTCCAACAACTCACCCCGTTGTACCACGGTGGGGGTAAGAGTTAGTTTGTAAGTCCGGTGGAAAATAGCTGAGCTGTCAATTGTATAACAACCCAAACATTTCTTGTTTTTATTTCTCACACAGAAAGCGCACATTATTACGAAAGGAGTTTGCCATGACCTTTGAGGATGCAGAACTTTCAAGTATGGCTTTAGGAAATAATGATCTATACGGGTCCTTTATTATCCCACTGCCTGATGAACCTCGCCTCACACCTCAAATATCTTTGACGTCAGTAACAGGCAAGACCACTTCCCTGTATCCTTAGAGGTAAGTCGCTTGATTGCACGAACTTCACATCCGGCCCTGACACCGCAGGCGTCTAGGTCAGCGGCAAGTTGCCTTGCCAACAGAGAAAATCGTAATTATTTAAACAAAGTGTAGACAACGTTTATGAAAGTCATCGTCTAACCCACTTTTAAACCACGAGTACCGATTATTTAAACGTTGTTTTAACATAACAGTGTTTAGACAGTGTCTAATCACCGACTAAGGAACAAAAGTAAGTTAGACCTGGTTAAAGGTAGGTTTAACGCTGTTTAAACGATATTTTCATGGTCAGCCATTATGAAAACGTTGGACCTCTGCGCTACAGACAATTAAAAAACTATTTCAGTCGCTGTAATATACACGTTCGACAAATTCGGTACCTAGGGAAAGATTTAACCCATAAGAGCAATACGGCGACGAGGACTTTTGATTGCGTTTTCGCCTGAGAAAGGACTCGGTAACTGACCTCATGAAAATTTCGGATAGAGATCTTCAAACGCGAATGCAAGGGAGGCGAGCGTGGTCTAGTGGTAGGGCGCTGGATTTGTAATCCGGAGGTCCCGGGTTCAAATCCTCCTCCCGCCACTGGATGGATTTGTGTTCGGTGGCCCCGAGTTTAACTACTCCACGCTCTGTAAATAGCACAGGACGATTTGACGAGCCAATCAGCGCGCGCGTTTAACACAATCCACTGTTTTAGTATATACTAATAATAATAATAATAATAATAATTTATATCGCGCAAATTCCATGTGAATATGTTCAAATGCGCGTAACAAACAAATATGATGCAAATTAAACATAACAAATTAAGAATCCCAACTGGTGGGAGGCTGACCAGTTGGCTATTTACCTCCGAGCAACTCAAGAGAAAATGGTGTCCGCTTTGCGGCCGTGACAAGTGAAGAAATCATCAAAATTAATTTTTTGTGGTGTATATTATCTCACTGTTTTAGTGTATACTAAAACAACTATTCACCTCAATGTCGGTGGCTAGCGATGGATATTTACCGAGCCGCTTCGCGGACTCGGTAAATATCCACCGCTAGCCACCTCCACTTCGGTGAATAGTTGTTTATTGTTATTGTTATTGTTATTGTTATTGTTAATTATTATTAATGCAAGAGAGTTACTGGCGATTTATTTGGTGTATCTGTATTTGCTGCATGTCCAGTCATTCACAAGGTTTCAAGCACTTTTGCGAAACAAAAAGGATTATTCCTGTCATTCTAGAGAACCTGGCTGATACCAAGAGAAAGTTTTATGATGTTGCACACTTTTCTTCACTTCACTTTTCACATTTAATGACGTTGTCCACTTTTCACGACTATGTAAGTCATGGTCCTTTTTCGACCGGAGTTTCAGCCGCCTCCAGCATCCTTGAAGCTGATTGAGGTCGCGCTTGATACTATTAGGTTTCCGGGAGTTAAATAAGTTAAAATTTCCACTCATGCCTTCGCCTTTTTTCCCAACTTTTTCCTGTCATAGGTAGCCTTTGCCTTCCACTTCAAGAAAGTCTCTACCCAATTCGGCCAATTCTTCCTTGTTCGCTGAAATTTGTTTGACTTGTTTAGAAGTCATGTTGCAGAGAAACAACCACTGGAAATTGGCATACGAAATAACTCCGCCGACAATACAAATCCTTATGAGACATGGTTTAGCCATTGACTCGAGAAAACACGGTTCAGTCGCGTTTCAATAATGAATTTTAAACATTGTTTAACCGTTGTTTATCGAGACAACGTCCACTGAAACCGCAGCTCAGCCCTAAACAATGGTTAACATAGACTTCGTTTAAATAATCGGCCCTACTGAGTTTATTCATCAGAAACCCAGTAGAGTCCTGGAACGAGTATGATGCGAACGCTTTCGTAGAACCAGTCTTCTGTCAACGATCGCGAGTTCTTTGGACCCACAATGCCACAGTGTATTGCTTGACTGGTAAGTAGAATTTTCACAACAAGAGCTCGTATTTAACATGAGATTCCTTTGGAGGCGTGGTGGTCTCATGGTTAGTGCGTTCGCTTCCAGATGGAGCGATTAGGTTGGAGCCCTAACCTATTGTATGTTGGGCAAGAAACTTAAGATCAGGGGACTGTAAATATCGAGAATTAATTTTCAAACTGAAATCACGGATTTCTTCAAATTTTGCCTGGAGAAACCCTCTGGTCAACTATTTTCGAAAATAAGACTAAACCTCGCCTGAGAGTTTTTGATTTTGAGAAATCCAACAAAAGTAGAATTGCGGTTTTCGTGCTGCGACCGCCATAAATTCAGCCGAAAACTTGACCTACTCACATCACTCTCAGAGAAAGACAGCTTGGTCAATCAAAATGATCTTTTACATGTATGTTTGGTATCATGATTACAACACAAAGATGTAAAAATATTGCCAAGAACTACATTTCACTTCGGGTTAGAAGCGCCCGAAGATTCCTAGTTTTTGCAATTTGAAAAGAAAACTAAATATAATTAACAATTAGATTATGAGCTCGAGATTTCTATGAGGTGATAGTTGATGAGGCCGAAGGCGAATCAACTATCACCTCATAGAAATCGAGAGCGAATAATCTAATTGTTTTAGTAGAATTCTTACTAAAAGTAAGTTCAAATAACGGTTTCCAGTTATTTCTCGACGTATTATTAAACTTTGCGCCTTAGAAAGATCGCTCGGATTGAATTGTCATTCGAAATTGAAGTTGTGTACGCGCGCTTATCATTTTTTCAGTAATTTCAACTTTTTTAAGTCAATAAACCGTAAATGTCCTTCGATAAGTCTTCTCAGGAATTTAATTATCCTTTTCCATCAAAAGTTTCCGCTAAAACTTAAGCAAAGCGAAAAAAAGTCGTCATTTTGTAAACTAGCTCCAGCCACTGCACACTAATGGCTGATAATGTGCAATCGCTCAGCCAATCAGATTACAGCATTTGCATTAGTATACTAGTGGAATTCTACTAAGGCATTTTAGAAGGCAATTTCCGTACCTTGGTACATCGAAATTGCAAGAGAAAACTACATTTTTGCAAAGCCCTATTATTGCTTTACAACATTTAAAAAATTCAGCTTGGGCAATTGAAAAGCTGTATAGAAAAACATGTGTAAGAAAAGTCTTATTACACGTTAATTTACATTACAATTGCGAGCGTCACGCAAGCACAATTTTAACTCGTGTTTAGAAGAAATTCAAGGCTCAAAAAGCACTCTGGTACACGGTTTCACCCTACGAGACTACACTCCGGGAAGTTAAAAAACTTTCAACTACACATTGGCCAAAAAAAACCCGGCGAATTCTGAAAATATTCTCAAAACAGGTCACGAGTTATGGGCGACCCTTTGACCTTCCTTGACATTCGTAAATCAAAACACGGCAGGGCTTAACTTGACTTTCATTCGTCGGAATACACGTGTTTTGCTTTGGTTTCCTATGCTAACATATCCTAATGAAGAAGAAGTTGGGCTTTTGGATTTGGAGGCATCCACCGGTATATATTAAATAAGAACAGCTGGATTATTTTTGAAATTTGACCTGTTTAGCATTTTATAGACGGTTACGATAAGCTGCAGTTGATCGCCGAACTACGCATTAAAATTCGGTTTAGAAAACGGCAGTATTAACAAGGAAGCAACAAACAAATGATGTACTCAATGCTTAGGAATTTTCCTTACCTTGGTGAGTTTTTGTTTTGCAAACACAGAGCAAAAGCGCTGAGCCATGTCGCACGTGACAGTAACGTAACGTAGCGTTAGCCGGAGTACCTGTAGTGGGCGCAGGTAGCAAGGGTTTGAGAGCAATGAACAGGCATCCGATCCAGGGGGAGTAGAAATATTCCTAGTCCCTTCACGCTAGGGAAACAAGAGATAAGAGTCGCCTGGTGGGCTACTTGGCTCGTATGTAGACTTGTTTATCTACTTTTAAAATAGGTTGCAGGAAAATGACTGCAACACTGCTTTTTTGTTCTCTTTTAGTGATGATATAAAAATAATTTGTTCCTCTTTTTTCTCGTTTCGCTTTTTTCTGCAGATGCCTTGTTGTCAAACACTGAAGTGTCACAGTCACTTTGGAAGGTTCAGACAAATTGATGTAAATAGGTTTTGATATTAAAGTATATCTCACTTGAAATACTCAACGTCTTTTACTTCTTCCTTATTTCAAGTAACGATAATTTGTCAGCCACAGTAGGTAGCAAGCTTGTGTCATATCCAACGCTGAATATGAACGCACGTAGCACGATTTAAACTACTCCAAGAAATTTGAGCCCCAAGTATTAATCAAGATTAGACATAGCTAACAAAGTCGCGCTATCAAACCCATTATATGAAAATGGGAGCAAAGTTGTCTTCGCTTCGCCAGAGCAATTATTTCATTGCAAATGCTATAAAACAGTTGATTCATTAGCTGTGCATATTGAGTATGATGCACTTCGGAAGTTTGGAAAGCAATCAAAAAGCTTGAGTTGCCTCGCTCGGCTTCGCCTCAATCATATTTTCTCTTCTTTCGTCCACCAGCTTGTGCATCATAACTAGATGACTCACTCGTTCCCAGTCGTCTCTTGCCTCTCATTTTGCGAAACAGTTGGAAACGACTCACCCATAGCACGACAGGAAGGTGGCAGAGGAAGAGTCCTTTTTACATCGTTCCCATCACTCCTTACGCTAGGGCTCCCTTGAAAATTCAAAGGATCTCTCAAAAGATGACTAGGAACAAGTCAGACTGGATGATGCACGCTATTACTACCGTTTTCGTTGATACGCGACTTTCGAAAACAAAACACCCGCGGAAACGTTTCCAAAATTTCCGTCAATCATACATGTGTTATCGACAGATCGGATCGAAATCCACCTATCACAGCCACTAGTGTGACCTTCAGACCTTCTTTACGTCATGCTAGCCGGCTGTGATAGGTAGATTTCGATCCGATCTGTCGATAACACATGTATGATTGACGGAAATTTTGGAAACGTTTCCGTGGGTGTTTTGTTTTCCAAAGTCGCGTATCAACGAAAACGGTGGTAAGTATGAAATAAATGGGTTCATTGATGTTTTTGTCACCCATATATTTTTCAGTACAATCTTCGCTATTACTAAACTTAGCTTTACAAACCCCTTTAAAATACGTCCATTCGTAAGCATATTCAAAGTCGTATGCTTAAGACATACAGTTATAAATAATGACGTCACCAAGTAATTGAAAAGACGAAAATCGGAACCTCTGTATAAACAAGTAAGTCATTAGATAAGATTGTATAAGAGAGCTTCAGCAAATCAAGACGGCAACGAGAACGACAACGCCAACAAACAAAAGGTTTAATGAGCAGGGCACCGGCTGTGCCTGTGCATTTTAAATCTTTGTACAGTTCTTTCTCAAATTCACTCGTAGTTCATCAAGTTAAAAAGAAAGAAAATCACAACGGTGAAGGAGGTTTGAATACCCTGGGCGGAGCCAGTTTTTCGAAAACCCCAGAAACCTTTCGGGCCCGAAAAGCCATTTTTTGTTCACGGAGAAACGTAACACACCTGAAACTTCTTGTAAAAAAGAACTTCTGATCGTGTTAAGAATACGTGAATAAAACAGCTCTGTAATCATAACGCTCGAGATTCTGCTATGGCTTCCAGAGAGAGAGAACTGTTTGGGACCTTCGAGAAACGGCCCCCGAGGTCTTAATTGGCATAGATTTTGACGATTTTACTTCCCCATTTTTCGCCAGTTTTTTGTTTCGATTAATTTAAGAAGATATATCAAACACTCGAGACAGTGTTTCAACGGCCATCCAAACACCTCGAATTTCATAAAAAGTACACCATTGTGTATCGCATTAACTCTCATCTGGGTGTTTGATATCACGATGAAACACTGTCTCCCATGTTTGATGGATAACTTGCGGTCCTCTGCAGACCAACGACGTAAAATGACCAAGTTCTGTGCATTTGGAGACGTTAAACGACGGCGGCTAATTTTTCGTACTTTCATTTGGAATTATACGCTGGCGTTACGTGTTTAGCTTGAGCAAGTCCTAAGAACAATAGGCGCATTGCACAGATCTAGAAAATTGTGAAATTCGTAGCCAATATATAAATTCATTTTTAACAAGACGTTGATTTCGGGGTCGCCGTCGTTATTTCTTAAAGTGTATATGACTTTCGTGCGTACCTTGATTGTTTAGCTCATTTCTTCAGAATTCTTCTGCGTGTAATAATAGAGAGCTTAAAGTGTCAAGTATGACAGACTTTTTTTATGTGCTCGATAAAATCTCCTTAATGTACCGATAAGTACAACAAAAAAACTTTTCGATAGATTTTTCCTCCCGTGTTTTGATGTACCAAATACGTGAAATTTCACTTCCGGTGGGGTACAAAAACAGGAGACTGGGAATGATCAGTGTGACGTCATTTCAGGACTTTAAGCTTCGAGGAAAACAGATTTCTCAGTCATTTTCTATTGTGAGCTAAAAAATTCGCCAAGAATGACACAAAAGTGCATTGTTTTTAAGAAAATAAGAAAATGGCGAAAAAATCTGTTTTTTTTGCGAAATTTCCAAGTCCTGAAATGACGTCACAATCATTCGCAGTCTCCTGTTTTTGTTCTCGCGGTTTTGTACCTCACCGGAGGTGAAAGTTCGCGTTTTCTGTACATCAAAACATGGGGAAGGAAAATCGCTGTCGAATATTTTTTAAACTATTCTTATCAGTGCATTCTGGAGAATTTAACAATTTAAAAGCCTCTATTATTACACGCAGAAGAATTCTGAAGAAATAAGCTAAACAATCAAGGTACGCACGCCCAACACGCGGACGCTCGGACAAGCACGAACAGCACGAACAGCACGAACAAACGGCACGCACGAATGCACAAATGAAAACGACAGTGCTCCCGGGCAAATTTCACTCGACACTTGACAAGGTAATAGATCTTTTTATTGCATAAAACCTGACGTAAAGCCATCATTAACTTGTACATCACATCAGGGTTAACATATATATTTCATCTCGGTTATTCAACCTTCATATTTTGTCTCGTTATGTACAGCCTTTTCTCATGAGGTAAAATCTCAGCCAGCTTGTGGCAATTTCAAAATTACTTTCCATATGCGAATAAAATCGCCTAAATTCAATCTTTATATACTGTAATAAACCAAGCTTTAGTACAGAGTAATCATTACAATTATTCGTGAACACATCGAGGTGCGGTTGTAGTGGTTAACTGATGGGTATGCTTAGTAATTCATTAGATACCAAGAAATCATTTAGAACTGATCTAATTTTAGGCTCTCCTCGAGTGCTTTCACCTAGGATTTGCTCTAAGAATTGTCTTTAGTAGCCTGCACTCCCAGCATAAAGCTAATTTTTACGGTTAAAACTTTTGGAGGAAACCCGAAGTGTGTGACATTCATATGAAAGCCTATTGAGCAGTACTTTCATGTGGTACTGTTTATTATTTTGCACAAAATGATTCTACCTTTTAAATCTGTGAAGGAAACCCTTGTATGTGACCATTCAAATGAAAGCTACTGAGCAGTACTTTCATGACGTATACTTACGTTTTATTGTTCTACAATCAACTTTGCCATTTTCGGGAGTGAAAGGATTAAAGGCACTTCAAACTGAAACGCATCTTGTTGTCAATATTACAATCAACTCAGTACCCGCAAGTAACTATTTGACATATTTAAGTCAGTTGCCCAAGCCTGTCGTCTAATCAAAGAGGAAAGGAATACAGTACAAACACATTTTTAGCCGAATGTCTTTCTTGCCTCCGCGGAAAAGGAAAACCCTGAATCAAAAACCAATCAATCAAAAAGATATTGCCTAAGTAAAATTGCGGGTTCATCTGAAGATGTAAATTAAATCCAAATATTTGTAATTCTGACGAAAACGAAGGTATATTATCAAACTTACCTTATACTAACGTTTAAAAACAAACATAGGAGCTTTCTTACCCAGAACAATAACCAGCTCGTTCAAAATTATGAACATGAATATGAAACGTTTACACGGGAAAACTGAGTACTTCAAAAAAAGAAAACAGCACAGCCATCTCAGTTGAAAAGTTAACTATTATCCGCTCAGCAGATTTACTACAATGAGAACCTTTGTGATACAGAAATAATTAGACGACAAATAAATACAAACGAATGGGAAAACAGTTTTGTAACATCAGAGGAAAATATAAAACAATTCGTCGATTTTACGCATAAAAACATATGTGAACACCAACTAAAAATCAACTTTGCATTTGGAAAAATACAGTTCTAAATCGTCAGTAATCATCCCAATTATAACACAATCATTTGTCATTCATTTGCTATAAAAATATTGAAATAAGATTGGAAAAATTCTAACCAACACAAACTGCATCGCACTTTCTGTCCCAATTAAAGATTTTGGACGGAAATTTTGACCTTAAAAGAGGTATATTGTCTATTTTGGTGCGCACCAATTCAATTTACTGCAGCTTCGAACGTGCCTTAATTTGTCTACGTACGTCATGACGACTGCAAAACGTTAACCGAAGTTAAAATTAAAATTCAGAATTTAAATATTCTAAAACCTTTATCAGGGCCTGTCAACATTACGCCGTGAGGATTTTAAAACGGAGGTTTCACCCTGGAAACGCATCAAATGTTTTCTGTGTACACCTCGCTAGAGGAAATCAAAGATGCCACAATCACCACTCGTTTTGAATTTTGACATCACTGATTATCGTCACGCCAAAGGGCGTTTTTCCGAAAAGCTGCGTTTTCGTGACGGATTAGTGTGGACGGTAGGCCTAACTGTATAAATAAAGCTGCATTTTCATATTCCTCCGGTGCAGTGTGAACGCTACTACAGGCTTCATTTGCCTTGACATCCACAGGAAGCCCTAAAATGTTCGTGGAACACACATCTTTCTGTACCTCTTTCATAGATCACCAAGAGTCACATGATGTAAGAGAGTTCTTTCATCTTGAGCTATTTTTAGACTCGCCATACATTACAAGTGCGCTGAGGCGCGTTGCGCAGTTTCCAGCAGTGGCACTGTATGAACAACCAGGAGGCTTCAGAAATAAGCCTCCGGTAAATTATATATCTTCACTAAAGATTCTTCGGTATGTTTTCGACAACCTTCTCTCTTGTCGGCGTTGGAGAATTCTCACGCTGTTCCAAAGAAGTTCGTATTTTGCCGATCCAAAAGAAATTCTTATTTCTTTTCAACAGTCATCACTAAAACAGTCCAACAGCTTTCTTAAGGTGACTTGCTGTCCAGCTGGAAGTTTGTTAAATGCTTTCTTTTTCCATCTTGAAAATCTCCTGGAAGTAGGACCAGAAGAAACGTGTTTCACTATCCAAACAGTTACGATTTATTTTTATTCCACACGATTTCAGAGTATTTCAAAATTCACTGATTATACCCATCAGTAGGTAGCTAAATCTAAAAGGGTTTTTGGATGCCAATGTTATTCAAAAGAATCCATTTTAGCGTCATTAAACGAAACTTAAGACTTCACCTTAATTTCCCAAATGGATCTCTATTACCATTCGCCACTTTTTGGATTCTTGTAAGACAATGGCTCTTACTCTAGGCTAAAACAATGCGATGACTCCTAAGGAGATTCGTTTCTAAAATCCAGTCTTACCTTGAAGTCGCTGTCGCTTAAATAATTTTCTAGTTTTGCAGGATCTACTCCTTGAGGAGGAGGAATCTTCTGGAGCTCAGCCACGTGTGTGAAAAATCCCTTTGAAAGCAAGTTTAAAAATTTAGTTTTTCTTGCTCGCTTCTCTTTTTAGCAGCAAGTACTTGCAATAGAATGAACGAAGCGATAAAACAAGACTTACTTTGTGAATTGTTGTAACAAGTCGCTGGCAGAGTGTTTCACATTCGGTTGTTTTCCATCCTGAAAAAGTGACGGTGAGAAAATACGAACAGATGATAAAAATAGACATTACAACAACAGTACTGCATTGCAGAACACAGAAAAGACGCATTCAACAGGCGAGGAAAACATCTATTAATTTAAAGATGAAATAGGTAAAAAAATGCAACTCTGATGGTGAACGAGTGGACGAGTGGGACGAGCGAACGCTAATCAAATCAAGTGCACAAACCGCTTTCTGTATTCTGATAACGTCTGGTGTGTCATTCCAATAAAGGAAAGAGAGCCTTGAACGTCATTGGTTCCATGCCGGCATACACCACGTACACACGGTGGAAGACGCGCTTACCACCCTCTGGGGAATCAAAAGAAAACCAATGAGAGACCTGCTGCATACATTATTTAAATACTGATAATTATATAATATAATTATCATATATATCGATGGTAGTGGGAGGCGCGGTGGCCTCATGGTTAGTGCGCTCGTCTCCGGATCGAGCGGTCCGGGTTCGAGCCCTGGCCATGGACATTGTGTTGGTGTTTGCATGCGCACAGACACTACTCTCACAGTGCCCCTCTCCACCCAGGTGTATAAAATGGGTACCGGCGTTATTTCATGCTGGGGGATAACCCTGCGATGGACTAGCATCCCATCCAGATGGGAGTAGAAATACCTCTAAGTCGCTTCATGCTAAGGAAAACCGGGATAAGCTCCGGCCTGATGAGCCACTTGGTCGTATGCAGACTTATATCGATTGTATCACTTTTGCCGGAGGTGTTTTGCGTCGCTGAAATGAGCTAAAATGTTGTGGTGTACAATGGAACTATTGAGATATTTCTCGACAATCTTTATCGATCTTTGGAACGATCGGAAATGTTTTCCGTAAGTTGAAGTCAGTCTTCGAAGAATCTTTGGTCAGTGGTCAAAAACCTTCGGAAAATCGAGAGCGTGTTGGAGTTCCTCTTGTGGTAAACCGGCCCAAAATGAACACTCAAAGAGACCGTCATTTTCGCACCTTTATTCGCCCATTTTTGTGGTAGATTATGTCACAGCAATAGGCCCCGTCCACACTAATCCGTTTTCAAACGAAAACGGAGCTGTTTTTGCTCCGGATACGGCTATCGTCCACACTACAACGCCGAAAACGATCACCGAAAACGGAGCCATCCGAAAACGCTCTCCAGAGTGGAGCGATTTGAAAACGATGCTTTTTGAAAACGCTGTTTTCTAGATGTGGACGGAGAAAACGATGCTATCTGAATACGGTGACGTCATTAAATCAGACACGACCGGGCGCCGGACCACTCGACCGTGGAGTATAACAAAAGTAGCGCCAATTTCCCAGACCGATATATTGTTAATGCACATGCGTCCAGTTTCATTTGAGCATGCGCACTGAGGGTATAAAAGCGTTTCAAAACGGATACGGCGATGTAGCGTGGCACGGGCGAAAACGATAAGTGTGGGACGCAAATCTTTTTGAAAACGGAGCAAAACAGCTCCGTTTTCGTTTGAAAACCGGATTAGTGTGGAGGGGCCTAAGAGATGCCTGGTATCAAGCCATTCAATACTAAGACCCAAACTTTTGCATAGT
>JAHPZR010053629.1:0-16067 GCA_019787425.1 Platygyra sinensis | reverse complement strand
ATGGCGAAATCTGTTTTTTGCGAAATTTCCAAGTCCTGAAATGACGTCACAATCATTCGCAGTCTCCTGTTTTTGTTCTCGCGGTTTTGTACCCCACCGGAGGTGAAAGTTCGCGTTTTCTGTACATCAAAACATGGGGAAGGAAAATCGCTGTCGAATATTTTTTAAACTATTCTTATCAGTGCATTCTGGAGAATTTAACAATTTAAGCTCTCTATTATTACACGCAGAAGAATTCTGAAGAAATAAGCTAAACAATCAAGGTACGCACGCCCAACACGCGGACGCTCGGACAAGCACGAACAGCACGAACAGCACGAACAAACGGCACGCACGAATGCACAAATGAAAACGACAGTGCTCCCGGGCAAATTTCACTCGACACTTGACAAGGTAGTAGATCTTTTTATTGCATAAAACCTGACGTAAAGCCACATTATCTTGTACATCACATCAGGGTTAACATATATATTTCATCTCGGTTATTTAACCTTCATAATTTTGTCTCGTTATGTACAGCCTTTTCTCATGAGGTAAAATCTCAGCCAGCTTGTGGCAATTTCAAAATTACTTTCCATATGCGAATAAAATCGCCTAAATTCAATCTTTATATACTGTAATAACCAAGCTTTAGTACAGAGTAATCATTACAATTATTCGTGAACACATCGAGGTGCGGTTTGTAGTGGTTAACTGATTGGTATGCTTTAGTAATTCATTAGATACCAAGATATCATTTAGAACTGATCTAATTTTAGGCTCTCCTCGAGTGCTTTCACCTAGGATTTGCTCTAAGAATTGTCTTTAGTAGCCTTGCACTCCCAGCATAAAGCTAATTTTTACGGTTAAAACTTTTGGAGGAAACCCGAGTGTGTGACATTCATATGAAAGCTATTGAGCAGTACTTTCATGTGGTACTGTTTATTATTTTGCACAAAATGATTCTACCTTTTAAATCTGTGAAGGAAACCCTTGTGTGTGACCATTCAAATGAAAGCTACTGAGCAGTACTTTCATGACGTATACTTACGTTTTATTGTTCTACAATCAACTTTGCCATTTTCGGGAGTGAAAGGATTAAAGGCACTTCAAACTGAAACGCATCTTGTTGTCAATATTACAATCAACTCAAGTACCCGCAAGTAACTATTTGACATATTTAAGTCCGTTGCCCAAGCCTGTCGTCTAATCAAAGAGGAAAGGAATACAGTAGAAACACATTTTTAGCCGAATGACTTTCTTGCCTCTGCGGAAAAGGAAAACCCTGAATCAAAAACCAATCAATCAAAAAGATATTGCCTAAGTAAAATTGCGGGTTCATCTGAAGATGTAAATTAAATCCAAATATTTTGTAATTCTGACGAAAACGAAGGTATATTATCAAACTTACCTTATACTAACGTTTAAAACAAACATAGGAGCTTTCTTACACCAGAACAATAACCAGCTCGTTCAAAATTATGAACATGAATATGAAACGTTTACACGGGAAAACTGAGTACTTCAAAAAAGAAAACAGCACAGCCATCTCAGTTCAAAAGTTAACTATTATCCGCTCAGCAGATTTACTACAATGAGAACCTTTGTGATACAGAAATAAATTAGACGACAAATAAATACAAACGAATGGGGAAAACAGTTTTGTAACATCAGAGGAAAATATAAAACAATTCGTCGATTTTACGCATAAAAACATATGTGAACACCAACTAAAAAAATCAACTTTGCATTTGGAAAAATACAGTTCTAAAATCGTCAGTAATCATCCCAATTATAACACAATCATTTGTCATTCATTTGCTATAAAAATATTGAAATAAGATTGGAAAATTCTAACCAAACAAACTGTATCGCACTTTCTGTCCCAATTGATGATTTTGGACGGAAATTTTGACCTTAAAAGAGGTATATTGTCTATTTTGGTGCGACCAATTCAATTTACTGCAGCTTCGAACGTCCTTAATTTGTCTACGTACGTCATACGACTGCAAAACGTTAACCGAAGTTAAAAATTAAAATTCAGAATTTAAATATTCTAAAACCTTTATCAGGGCCTGTCAACATTACGCCGGAGGAATTTTAAAACGGAGGTTTCACCCTGGAAACGCATCAAATGTTTTCTGTGTACGCCCCGCTAGAGGAAATTAAAGATGCCACAATCACCACTCGTTTTGGATTTTGACATCAACTGATTATCGTCACGCCAAAGGGCGTTTTCGAAAAGCTGCGTTTTCGTGACGGATTAGTGTGGACGGTAGGCCTAACTGTATAAATAAAGCTGCATTTTCATATTCCTCCGGTGCAGTGTGAACGCTACTACAGGCTTTATTTGCCTTGACATCCACAGGAAGCCCTAAAATGTTCGTGGAACACATCTTTTCTGTACCTCTTTCATAGATACCAAGAGTACATGATGTAAGAGAGTTCTTTCATCTTGAGCTATTTTTAGACTCGCCAATACATTACAAGTGCGCTGAGGTGCGCTTGCGCAGTTTCCAGCAGTGGCACTGTATAAACAACCAGGAGGCTTCACAAATAAACCTCCGGTAAATTTATATATCTCACTAAAGATTCTTCGGTATGTTTTCAACACCTTCTCTCTTGTCGCGTTTGAGAATTCTCACGCTGTTTCAAAGAAGTTCGTATTTTGTCGATCCAAAGAAATTCTTATTTCTTTTCAACAATCATCTCTAAAACAGACCAACAGCTTTCTTAAGGTTGACTTGCTTCCAGCCTGGAAGTTTGTTAAATGCTTCTTTTTCCATCTTGAAAATCTCCTGGAAGTAGGATCAAGAAGAAACGTGTTTCACTATCCAAACAGTTACAATTTCTTTTTATTCTACACGATTTCAGAGTGTTTCAAAATTCACTGATTATGCCCATCAGCAGGTAGCTAAATCTAAAAGGGTTTTGGATGCCAATGTTATTCAGAAGAATCCATTTTAGGACTTACCTTAATTTCCCAAATGGATCTCTATTACCATTCGCCAGTTTTTTGGATTCTGGCAAGACAATGGCTCTTACTCTAGGCTAAAACAGTTGCAATGACTCCTGAGGAGATTCGTTTCTAAATCCAGTCTTACCTTGAAGTCGCTGTCGCTTAAATAATTTTCTAGTTTTGCAGGATCTACTCCTTGAGGAGGAGGAATCTTCTGGAGCTCAGCCAGTGTGTAAAAATCCCTTTGAAAGCAAGTTAAAAAATTTAGTTTTCTTGCTCGCTTCTCTTTTTAGCAGCAAGTACTTGCACTAGAATGAACGAAGCGATAAAACAAGACTTACTTTGTGAATTGTTGTAACAAATCGCTGGCAGAGTGTTTCACATTCGGTTGTTTTCCATCCTGAAAAAGTGACGGTGAGAATTTATGAACAGATGATAAAATAGACATTAAAACAACAGTACTGCATTGCAGAACACAGAAAGATGCATTAAACAGGCGAGAAAACATCTTTTAATTTAAAGATGAATTATTCATGAAACAGGTAAAAAATGCAACTCTGAGGTATTCTGCTTAGAGAGTTATTGCCCTCTCCCCTAGCCTATCGCAAATTCCCTTCTCCTCCTCCCACCCTAAAAGTTCTTACCTGGGGTAAGAGGTATTGTTTGAGATGCCTCCCAAGAAAAAGAAGTGAACGAGTGGACGAGCGAACGCTAATCAAATGAAGTGTACTAACCGCTTTCTGTATTCTGATAACGTCTGGTGTGTCATTCCAATAAGGAAAGAGAGCCTTGAACGTCATTGGTTCCATGCCGGCATACACCACGTACACACGGTGGGAGACGCGCTTACCACCCTCTGGGAAATCAAAAGAAAACCAATGAGAGACATGGTGCAATTATTTAAATACTGATAATTACAATAATATAATTATCAGTATATCGATGGTATCACTTTTGCCGAGGTGTTTTGCGTCGCTGAAATGAGCTAAAATGTTTTGGTGTAAAATGGAACATATTGAGATATTTCTCGACAATCTATCGATCTTTGGAACGCTCGGAAACGTTTCCGTAACTTGAAGTCAGCCTTTGGAAAATCGAGAGCGTGTTGGAGTTCCTCTTGTGGTAAACCTAAGTTGAGCACTCAAAGAGACCGCATTTCGCATCTTTATTCGCCCATTTTTGAGGTAGATTATGTCAGAGAAATAAGAGATGCCTGGTATAAAGCCATTCAATACTAAGACCCAAACCTTTTGCATAGTTCAGGGCTGTTTCCATGGCGAGTTTTCTGTCCCGGTCCCAGCGCTGTCTCCCTGAGCCAGTTCGCACATCATCATCATCCTCAGCCATCCATCCTTCCCACACGTACACTTCATAATACCCGTCAACTATGAACAGTGCTGCAAATAATGCACAACCAATTACAGTTAAACCGAGCTATTTTGAATTCTCAGACGCAACAGAAAATAGTTAAGCCATAGACCACGAGTTTCTATTGTTTATAGACTATTGAGGCTGATAAACCACGAGGGATGTTAGTAGAACACGAGAAGAATTCGCAAATCACGAGCCGCAGGCGAGTGATTTACGAATTCTTCGAGTGTAAATTACTGAAGGGCAAATCCAAGGGCCTGCTTTTTGAGTTCAAAATAGCGATGAATTCAAAATAACCGAGATCGAATAAGCAGGGTTTTACTTTATCAATTTCCTAAAATCATGGAAAGTTTGAAAAACCTAGATAACTACATCTCGGCAAACGGTCATAGAGATACTGAAGTTTGGTTTAAAACTGCAGAAGACCTCAAAAGAAACAAAAAAGGCAGAAAAAGCCCTGGCTAAGATTGCTCGAAAGGTCGATAACGCTATCCACCGGATAAATCACTATCCTGTGGATAGCGTGGTTTGTTTTGTTAACACTTATCCGCTGGATAGCGATTTATCCGGTTGTTCTCGAGCAACTGAGGCCTGATGAGCAAATAAGAAAGATGAAACATAGCTCGGCTGAGTCAATTCAAACAGATAGATGTATCAAGTTATAGTGTACCTGGTTGTTTAGCGGTGTAAAGATCTTCTTGTAGAAATGGGAACGGGCATAACTTGGGCTCTGACCGTGCTGGACACAGCACTTCACTGGCTGTGAACTTTCCCGTGGCACTACTCAGCTCAAACAGCCGCGGCTGATAGTTGTGTTTGGAGGGATCTGGGGAAAAGAGAAGAGAATACGCTTATCCATTGTTAAGTCTGTGGGTGAGATTCAAGGCTGCCAGTGACCATTCAAATAAAAACTATTGCGTGGTACTTTCATGTGGTACTGTTTATAAGTCTGAATGAAACCCTTGTGTGGGACCATTCAAATAAAAGCTATTGAATGAGTGGTACTATCGTGTGGTAGTGTTAACAACGCTGTGAATGAAAATTTTACGTGACAAATCGAATAAAATCTATTGAGTGATACTTTCATGCGGTACTGTTCATAACGCTTGGGATGAAACGCGAGTGTGTGACCACCCAAACAAAAGCTATTGACAAATATTGAGAGGTACTTTCTACTCCCCCCATCCAGGGGGGAGTAGAATACTCTCAGTCGCTTCATGCTACAGAAACCGGGATAAGCTCCGGCCTAATGGGCCACTTGGCTCGTATGCAGACTTGACCTTTACCTTTACTTTCACGTAGTACTGTTTACAACTCTGAGGATGAAATCCTAGTGTGTGACCATTCAAATAAAAGCTATTGAGTTATACTTTCATGTGGTACTGTTTTAAAGTCTGAATGAAACCCTAACGTGTGACCATTTAAATAAAGCTATTTTGTGGTACGGCTTTTTATTGTCCGCGGACTTACCATGTGCCAAACTACAGTAAAACCTTTTTCCTCCGATAGCCTTCCAGAACTCATCTGGCTCACTTCCTTCCTCAACCTCGCTGAGAGAGAATGCTGTCACTCCAGCCATGTTGCATTCAATACTTTTTCTGAAGACAAAAAAACATGCTACTTGTTGATTTTTATTTACAACGCTGGATGAGGTCAGCCGTATCGTTGTTACAAGTAAAAGTGCCATTCAAAGACGACATACAATTGTGTGCGCCTGGCGAACTACGGTTTCTGGCTAAGAGATGTTATTGCCTTAAAGATGCCTACTATAGAATAATGTCTGTTTTACTTGGAGAGGTGTACGTTTTACGGAGGTGTCTATCTTAGACTGCTTAGACACATGTCCACCTTAGAGATGTGGTTGCCCTAAAAAGACGTGGTCGAGTGGTCAGCGTGTCGGACTCGCAATCCGGCGGTCCCGGGTTCGAGTCTCGCTCTGACTACTGCCTGGATTTGTTTCTCGGTAGCCCCGAATTCGAATCCTCGGCCAAGCTTGTAAATAGCCAACTGGTTTGCCTCCGGCCAGTTGCGATTCTTAACAATGTTACGCTCAGTTTGAATTGTTTGTTTAAGTTGTTTGCTCGGCCCCATTAGTACTGGTGCTATAAACACTGTCGAGGGTAAATAAAGGTCATTTATTATTCATTTAAGTGGGGTGTCTGTCTTTTAGACGTGTCTAACTTACAACAAACGTCTGTCCAGCTTAGAGAGGTGTATGCTTTAGACAAGTGTCTGTTCAGTGTCCGCTTTAGAAAGACGTGTGTTAGGCTTATAGAGGCCCGGAGAGATGTTCTGTTTTAGAAAGTCAAAACCCTGAAGAGATCTTAATTAGAATTCTCCATTGACATACAGTAAAAAAACAACCGTCTTTTCTTCATAGTTGTCTTCTACACCCCAGAACAGCAACTGTTTGAAAGGAGTTAACATCGATTGCTGTCAAATTGATAACAAAACCACAAATATACCTCTCTTGCATTTTCTTGGCAGCTGCTTTAGCCGTGGCACGAGAATCCTCACTGGATTTACTGCCATGCCACAAAAAGATGTGAGCTTCACGGCGTGACACCATAACAAAACTGGTTCGTGACCGCAACGAGTAAGAGCTGAAAAAATATTGACATCATTTCATGAAATAAAACGAAACCATTTGTAAAATAGTGTGAGACTGCTCGCAGTCTCACTTTTATTCGAAAATCCGTGGAGAAGAATGCAAAGAACGCAACACAAAGTGAGCGGTCGTGAGCGTGCGAGCGTGACATGCGAAAACGCGAGGGGCGTAGTTCACACTCGCATTCACGCGGATTTTTGAGCAGAAGAGAGACCGCTGACAGTCTAATGTCTAAAAGAGAACACCATTGAAAAAGTAGCCCACCGTAAAGTTGAACAGCATTGCAAATAGGAATCACGATAACACTTGAAAACATGTATTAAGTTGGTGTATGTTGATAACCCCATACATCAAAACACATCATGAACTTCAATACAAGTTTTTTTCTTCTACAAAACGTTTCTTGCAAATATAATATGCACAGTTTTGGTTCCAAAGTTTGTCCAAAATTTGACTCCACTGACATCTTGACTTCTATTAGTTGTTGTTCTACAAACTCAATCCATCCACGTCGGGTTTCTATTTGATCTGATCTGTCGACTAACACTCTATTTCCATTTCACCGTGACTGCACTCCAATCGTTCAAAAATTTTATGAACTCTTAAAAATTCAGAATACTGCAATCAAGGATTATGGTCTAAGACCGGCGTACAAGAGTCCTGGTAAAATTAAAGAAATTATGTTTTGACACTAACTACAATAACACTGAAAGATCCACATGACTCAACTGCAAGCAATGACTTAGTACAACTTACTTTGCTTTGACTTGATTCAAGCAGGCTTCTCCTGGTTCTTCATTGCGGATTACATACAAACGAGTTTCAGAGGTGTCTGTCGGATAGATAAGCTAAGATAAGCTGGTGTCTACTTAAACAACTATTCAAGACTCTTACAACATGCTTTTAGATGAAACCTCCTGTGGTCTCTGGAAGGTTCAAAAGTTTGAGTGGTGGCAATTTGACGTTTACTAACGGTAAGACAGTGCTTGGGATCACGGTCGCATTTTCATTTAGGAGTAAAGCTCCTTCTCTCAATTTACCACAAATGGAATGCATGCTTGCATGAGTGGCTGTCATAAATAAAGGCTAATCCTTGTCAACTCTGCAGTCATGAAACATCGTCAATAAGTTCTGTATTGGGTGGGAAATATTGAAACAGTCCACAACACGCAGGCTAGATGTTATGCGTAGCACCTACCAGAGAAATTTGCTGTGTTTTCATCTATCATATTTTTCCTAGTAGACAAAACATAAAATATAATATTAGGAATCACTGCTTAGATTTATTCATCCCTTACCACCTCCAAACTGACTAGCATCGATACCACTGCAGTCAACTCCCTCTAAAGCATATAAGGTGTCCACAGTGAACAGATGCCCAACAGGATGAGTTGCCAAGCTTGAGGTGTCTGTCTATAAGACGTGCCAGTCTCCGCCTTTCAGAAGCAACGACCTCAAGAGATGTGTACATCTCAGATTGAAGTCAGCTTTCAAGGGCGATAATATGATTGGAACCGAGTGAAGAAGTTCAGCAAAGAACAACTTTACTGGCAGGGAGTTGACTGCAGATACACTTTTACAAATGAGGAGAGCAGATGAACTCTGTTTCATGTGCTGTGCAAGTGAAAATGACAATTGACAATGAAATTGACTATGACAAGGAGATGAATCCACGAAACTTGACGGGTGGATTTTAAATTTAGCTTTAAATTATTTTGTCTTTACAGTTAATCAACACAATGTTAGCACGACAATGTTGGTTTATTTTGGTATTACTGGTTGAATTTGGATTTGTAATCTTTTTAAGTTATGACATTTTACATGATCATATAAACTATTCCCATCAGTTTGATAATAAATAACGTCAGATCGTTCGTCTACAGTGGCCGTCCAGGTGAGGGTATTCCCATAAAGGATAGACTGCGAGCAGTCTCTCTTTTTTCCTACAAAACCGTGCTTACTTGTTCTGCGTTCTTCTCCGCGGATTTTCGAGGAAAAGAGAGACAGCTCGCAGTCTATGTAAAGGATTGCTGTTGGAGACTGACATTTGACCAACCTTACCCGAACTCACAGTCAAGTCAAACGTTTTTATCTTCTTTTTTTCGCTCTGTTTGTTTTGTTTTTCAGTACTTGATTATGAAGCTCTACGATGATTGGTCAGTATCGCCGCGATCTTACTGGCTGTACGATTTGTGTAGACTTCGTAAACAGTCGTTGGTCAATTCAGTTGACGGTCTCATTCTGTGTATTCTTGCTGTTCCGTTTCTGTTTGCCGTCGTAATATGCTGGTAGTTGCTGGCAACTGTTGTGTACTGCTTGTTTTGTGTTGGCATTTGTTGTACAGTTCTTAGTTGGCATTTGCCCCAACTACAATCCATTTCGGGCCCCAGTTGTTCGAAGGATGTAAAACACTATCTACCAGATAAATCACCATCCAGTGAATACCATAGTATGCTTTGTTAACGCTTATCTGCTGGACAGTATTAATTTATTCAGTGAATAGAAAGCCCTTAAACAACTGACCCCAGGACAACCTTCACGTGAACGATCCCAGTAACAGCAAATGAATTATTTTAATAATTCATTTGCTGTAATTCTAATTCATTTGCTTCTCAGGAGTATTAAAATACTCCTAATAATTACAAAAATAAAAAGTAACACATTATCGGGAAAGGAAATAGTCTGCCGGTCACATACAAAGAAAACTCTGATTACTACATGTAATTACAACAGAATCTGAACAGTTATTTTTCTTCACTGTAACACTTCTCAGTGCTAACTACTAACCATATTCAATTGATTTGATGGTCATTATTTTAAATGACTTTCTCGAAATAATTTAGTTACAATGCCATTACTTTAATGTCGTGAGACTCAACGCCATATTTTAATTTAATCTAAATTTTAAGGTTATTCTATCAATTTTTAACTTAACAATTCTGTTTTATATTTGCTTTTAACTTAACTTTTATCGTCCTAGAACATACTGAAGACATAAAGCTTTAGTCAAGGTAGATTTTCTCTCTGAGAAAATTATTCACATCAAATTTCTCCCAAAAAAGGTATTGTCAGAAAACCAGAATTAAACTTACGTTTGTGTGTCATACCAGTTCTTGGGTACACTGTTAATGAAAGAATTAGCGAGGTGAAGTTTCACATGAAAACAATAATTAAAAAAACCCCTGCAAATTAAAGGAAAATTATACTTCTCCATTGCTGAAGCCACAGTTTCGATTGCTATTCACAAAATTTCGATGTTTTTGATTAACTGTTAAAAATATGTTTACAAAATTTTGTTGCAAATTATTAGTTTTTACACAAAAGCCAAATGGCAGCCATTTATTTAGCATGAGAAAACAACATCTCTCATTATTATTTACTGATTTAATTTCTCAGGAAAAGCCGGAGAGACGAAAACGGATCCGAAATATTCCATATTAATGAAGGAGCTCTTTAGAGATCTGTGTCGTGTTTCTGTTTGGTTGCTGTTTGATTTAGAATCTTTAAGGTACCATTTTAACGATTCTGTTTAGCGCCCCACTCACAATGTGCCTCCCCTTTCAAATACACACTTCTTAGTGAGTGCCATTTTCAATGAGCGCTCCTATTCCAATAAGCCCCCTTCCGATAAGCGCTCCTACCAATAAGTGTCCCATAGTGAAAGTAACATTTCAGACATACTGAAACACTGTAATACTGTACCGCTCAGAGATATAAAGCGAACCATCGACAGTAGAATAGACTGGTTTTAGAGACGCATGAATTATGAAGTCTGCTTTCTCATCTGAACGTAATATCGAACATTATGACTACAATCTATCGGAGACCCTATTGATACAGTTGTGGAGTTGAAGTACGTTATTGAAAAATAGTATCCTACCACGTTCAGATGTATGCACTGCACAGTGCCCATCGCTAATAAGCACTCCCTCTCCAACAAGTTCCTTTCTCTGCGCTCCCAAAAGTAAACTGGTGCCCTTGGCACTCAATTGAACCATTATGGTAGATGGTATCCAGTCAGAGGTACTTCAGTACACAGATCTCTATGTTACCAATATGGAATGTCTATCTTTAATTGCCGAAGGAGATCTCACAAGACTGGAACTCAACAACTTAGACAGATGAGAGATGCTTGTTTTCTCAGGCTGTTTGTTAAATCAATGTTGTACAAATTATGATTTCAACATACGAATGTACATATGAAACAAATGTCTGAAGGTTTCTGTGATGTCTCTCAAAGACGGCTTTGATGCACATATGTACAGTGGCATGTTTCTCAATGAACTGACACATGCAAATGTTGTCTGTGTGACGCTGAAGAACATCCAAGATGAACTTTGCAGTGTGAAATCTTCTAACTCTCAAAATTGATATCCGGTGAAGTGCATTGTGTTTGTGCTACTATAAATTAAATAACATATCAAAATGTCTTCTATAAGAACTATAACAAGACGCAGTTATTGCATCGGGTCTTGATAACCATCTGAAAGATATTATACAACATTGAATAACATATATAATTGATATCCCAAAGGCTTTGTAAAAGCATGTCAAAGCAAAGGTTCCACGCTCAACAATTGCAGTGATGTCACCAGAGAACTACAGAACTTTCCACAACGATTGCTACTATAGGGTCATGCAAATACACGATATCACAATTTAGTTATTTGTGATCCATTAATTATGTCTAGTCATGCAATACATGGTGATAAGAGTCTACTCATGCAACAACATGTAAATGACATCTAGCTTACCGCACTTATCTGTTAAATGTCTCAGCTACAAACTTCTCTCATTGTTAACAAAACAAACTGATTGTGAAAAAACTATTGTAATGTACAATTTACCTTCCGCTGTGAATGATCATCCCTCCTTTGAAAAGATTCAGAAAAACAGGCGTCTCCTTTCCTTGGACCACTCTTACCTGAATGAACAAGAGATTGAACCAAAAAACAAACCAAACACTCTGACACTAACACTGAACCATATTTTAAGTGAAATCTGTGCATATTATTTTGATGTGCCAAGGAGCAGATCCACTATGTAAACACCAAAAAAGCATTTATGGCTTTCATAAAATATTTCTCGAGTATACCCGCAAATCTAAAACTTCACAACAGAGGTTTACATACTCTATTAATTGACTAATCTAAACACACCTATCAACCAATGAGAACACATGTACATGAAGTATCTCAGTTATTTCATAATTTGAAATGTTTCTCCAGGACTGTGAAGCAGGCATCCAGTAGAGCACAGCTGAAACACTGACTCATTTCAACTGGATTCACACCAGGCGTGCACCTACAGTTGTAGCAAGCCTATGAAAAGGAATAAGCAATTGAAATGTGAAACACAGACCTGTGGTCCTTTCTCCTCATCTAACTCCACAGCCATTATGGCAGCTGCACCTTTCTCATTCACTGAACAGTCATTCCCTTGCCAGAAAAAGTAAGCACAGCGGACACGCCCCGCAACAGTTGAGCGACAACGTGACTTGCGGTCCTTGACTATTCTATCAGCAAGTACAAAGTAGGCCCATCGGATGACATATCCCTCTCCTGCAAAAGGACAAGAATAGCTTTAGGTAAGAAAGTGAGTGTGAAAGATACTATCCCTGGTCCCCTTTGTTCAGGCATCATTAAAATTTTCATGTGCAGAGTGTAGTTCCTGCTATACCAGTGAAACTACCTGACAATATTTTCTCCACACGTCTGTGAACACTTCACTACGGATAAGAGTTCACACATTGGTAAATAAAATATCTGCATCTGCCGTGCCTTAAGTTTCACTGATTGCTCTCTTGTAATTGATCAAGCCATCACTACGTTCCTGCTCAAGAGAAAAGAATCTTTGCACATCCTATGGGAACACCCTTCTTTTAATCAACAACTTCAACATATTAATTTAAGTCTCTCTTTGTCATCTGCATGTTCTTTTTTTCTCTTTTGTGTACATCCTCACTGGCATTGTAATAGTTAAATTTATATTCACTTTGCATCTTCTGTAATATTTACACTGAAAAGGGCAGACTTTTTATATAATATGACAATTCTAACTGAGTGTCAGATCTACCATGGGAAAAAAATTGAATACACAATTTTTTTTTGATACCAGAATGAAAATGTCCAATGTTTGCAGGTGGTAATTCAAAATGTCTGTATTCATTGATGTGCCACACTGTCAAAGCAACAGTCGTCACCAGGTTTCCTTCCTTGTAGATATCACCAACCCATACGGTCGGCACACCATTGCCACGCCCGACATTCACTCCCTCAAAGATTTGGCTCTGGAGAGGTCCAGGACTCTTCAGCATACTCTTGGGATCAATGGGCTTCAGTTCCACTGGAGGAGGCTAGGAGACACAAAAGAAACTCCAGTGAATTCTTCACAACCATTTTCATGTTGTAAACAAGTCTTCCACTCATCCTGTGTACTATTTTACTACAGCTTCTCTTTTCACTGACAGACAAAGTCGATTCTCAAAAGTTAACTTCAGTACAGTCCATCTCTTGACTTTTCGAGAAATAAGGTACTGGCCTATTATGCCCCAAGAGAAGAGTAATGAAAAATACAGTGATACATGTACCATGTGTATACAAGTATCTCTGAATACCAAAAGATTCAGTTATCGTCTTATCCTACCTGTTAACTGTATCTGTGTTAACTTAGTCTCTCAGATGTATGTGACAGATAACATCAACTCAAGTTGAAGTAATACTATGTCTGACTACCAAAAACTCCACTTATCATCAACCTGTTAACACTTTAACATAGTCTCTCATATATATGTGACAAAGTTGAAGAGATCTTTACAGTACATACCGCAGGTGCCAACTCAAGGGTGCTAGGATGTCCTTTCATTCTGATAATCTTGGTTGGATCTGGCCAATCAAGGAATTTCTCACGGAACAATATCGTCTCTGCCTTTTCATGGAGTCTTGCAAACAATGTCCATGATGGTCTTCCAGATGAAACTTTGTTGTCCACTTGGTCATTGCAGCTGTCAGATTTGCCATAGGGGAAAATTGGGTCAAAATCTTTTCCATGTGGTTTAAAAGGTTCTCCATAGAGCTGCTGCGCCAGTGCAAAGGCAGACTTTCTTTGGCCTGATAATGACTGCTGACCATTCCATACATACAGCTCCGATCCAAAGTCAAATATCAAAACCTGAGAAGACGCAGTGCATACACAAATTTAAAATGAGTGGACAAGAGACTTCTAGGACTTCTAGAGACTTATGGCAATACGGAAAAGTCTGTTTTGGTTCAATCCACCAAGAATATTCGGGACAATGCACCTCTGGAGGCGGTCCACTTAGATCAATTGGACAGGTTGGACTGAAATTTGCCATTCCATTTTGACAAACCAACTCACTGCCCTTCTTCTCTTCTGTCAGTTTCACTTAAGGTTACTCCAAACCTTCGCGGGGCTACTTTTGCCAAATTTTCTCTTTTTAATCAAATTAAAGTTCATTACTCTATTAATTGCGAAGTTCAACTTTGCATACTGGGAATGCTAGGGGTTTTGTTTTTTTATTGGCTGGTGGCTTTTTGAGTTGACAAATTTAAATCCCTCTGAGAAGGTGTGACATATGTGACTTTTAAGAAGGTGCATTCGTTTTTCGAGAGATACCCTCATCTTTAAAGGAATTTATAGGGTACATAGAATCAACAGTTTTCCGTGAGATTGGCCAGAACCTTCACTGATAGATAATTAAGGAACAAAAGCATGTTTTTGGATAGTGGAACTTAAACAGATCTATAAAAAGATATCCAACAGAAATAGGAGACATTGCTGACACCCTTTTAGAGATTGATGCTTTGTGATTAACACTGCACAGTTATTTTGCATCAACAATAGCACTTGATACCTGATTAATTTGCTTGAATTTCAGTCAATCATTTTGGCATTAACAGCTTCTGCTGCTTTAAGAAAGCAGTCAGCAAAACAGAATATAATTTTATCAAATTCTTCATTTCATAACCTTATTTTTGATAATAGTTCGAGGGGGTTTCCTTGAAAAGAGCGCACATGCAAAATTTTTCTGCAGGACACCCGCAAAGGTTTGGAGTAGCTTTAAGGGATGGATTCAGGAAGGGATTATTTTACAACATGGTAAGAGACAATCCTCTCAGTTGGCCCAGTTTGATCATTCCATATTTCCTGGTTAGTCCCACTGGTCTCTGACTGGTCAGTCTACACTGTAGCATAAAGGAAAGCACCCCCTGGATGCCCCTGAGCCCCTTTCCCAAAAAACCTTAGATAACCAAACACAAGGTCATAGTCCCATGAAGCCACATACGCTACATTTTAACCTCCCTGAAAGTGAAGCTCTCTAAGCAGACAATTTCACATTCTCAGGCTGTCTGCTTCGCAAGCATCAGAGGTTCTCCATAGAGTTGCTGTGCCAGTGCAAAGGTAGACTTTCTTTGGCACACAATCAGTTTATTCTATTAGTTTATTCTATGAGTTGGTTTGCAATAATTTTCCCACATTTAACTCCAGTAATGTAACTTGAACATTAATTCATTTTCAACTGACTAGTTCATCATACACAAATGCTTTTTGTTGTGATTGGCAATGAGTATCTGCTGTTGGGTCACGATTTACAGCTCTAGAATGTTCAAGGTTCTAATCTTGATTCAATGAATATTTTTCTCTTCACCTCCTTGGTGTCAAAAATAGACACTTGAGGAATGTGGCCACACATGCTCTCAACTGGCATCAGAGTTGGTGGGTTCTGTCCAATGGATCTTGTACACCATGTTCCCTTTCACAACACCTTTCTCATAATCTTCATCTTTTGCCATTGACTGAGCATCTAGAAAAAGACAACTCAAAATTACAACCAAGCTTCACCAAAGGTGGCTGTCTGTTAACATGGCTATCAAACAGGTGAAAAACAATAATTATCAAACTTATGTACCTGTTCACTGTTGTTATGATGTGCTTGGATAATTTATATTAATTTAAATTGATTAGGTTGCCTTTAAGTGGGATTCTGTCATACTGAAACTGTAACTAAGACCAACTGAGACATAACAAAAGGATTTAGTTAAGTGATCTGATAAACATGACACGTGTGTGGGACAAAGAAAAATCTGAGTTTCCGACAGGAATCAAACCCATGACCTCCTGAACACCAGG
>JAHPZR010053628.1:0-10740 GCA_019787425.1 Platygyra sinensis | reverse complement strand
CAAATTGCGCTGCTTTTGTGTTATAAGATAACTTTGTCAAGTAACCAACGTCAATTTCGACACCAGGGTCCCAGCTGTATCTCGGACCAAATCCGCAAGCGGCTATGTCACGATTCCAGCCACCCTGGACATGACGATCATACCCAGATACCCAGTGTGTATGATCCTCACACTCTTCCAGATCTACTCCACATGTTTTGCATGATAACTCTACATCCGTTGGTTGTATAGTAATTGGATTAGATGAGTCCTGTAAGAGTATAGAATGGCTATGTAAATGCCAGCGTCCATTCTTCTTGTTTTGGACAGCTTCGAGAAAGTCAATCATGCCCACAACTCCTTCACCCTGGAGATAAAATGCCCATCTGTTAGGGCGGCCGTTTTTCGTCCACCGGCTTATCTTACTCCAATACCGGTATTGAAGATGAAGGGGCTTCGATCTTACCTTTGAAGGATGGTTATAACCAGGTAATGTTCGAGTAAGTTCCCCTCCAATCTCTATCCATGGCTTCAATTCTTTCAGCATTTCCAAGGTGCCATAGAGTTCCGCTGTTTTCTGCCGTGCCGACAGATTAGTGCAGCGTGTGCAAAGTTTGTGCCTGGCACACTTCTTCCTTGCGTCAGAAACATTTACACAAGGTTCGACATGAGTGTTTATTTTTGGATAAACACTGTCCATAGATATCTCACTCTTCTTCTTCAGAAGCTGGGTAGCCATAAAGGTCCCCTTGCTTCATTTGGGTCATTATGATCGCATGAACAGTCGGTGCGACAATAATCGTGTTATCATCATCGGCCGCTCTCCACGCCCACTTCCCATCGATTTTAACACGCCAATACAACTTCGCCACTTCAACTCACCACCACTTTGAGGCACTGCCAGCCGCAATACGTCTCGTTGTCCTCTTCGTTTAGCTCAGGATGATGGAATGTTACTGTTAGCCATCCCCCCTCCTCTCTCAATACTTCCGTTGATGCAA
Organism: Platygyra sinensis; assembly: GCA_019787425.1. Classification (NCBI taxonomy): domain Eukaryota; kingdom Metazoa; phylum Cnidaria; class Anthozoa; order Scleractinia; family Merulinidae; genus Platygyra; species Platygyra sinensis. The sequence goes on along the minus strand of JAHPZR010053628.1, from coordinate 9,760 downwards.
TTTTGCAATTTCTGCATATCAGGGTCTTGTTCATGTTCCCTCCTGTGTATACACATATGTATACATTTCCAGTGAATGAAACATTTTCTGTTTATTAACAAGGCAAAACTAAGGGAAGAACGTCTCATCGATCACCGTTGCGGCACCAGCAAGTACCAGTGCTGTACCGACGACTTCGTCTACATTGCCCGGTATTGGTGCAGCAATACTGCCAATACCTAAACGCACCATTTGCGCGCCCATTCTCAACCTTTCATTGTTAGGTTGTCGTTGAGCAGCATGATCTACTACATGAGTGATCATTCGCTTTGCCTGGTGATAATATATTCCTGTATTATCATCCGCATTACCATTCATGTCATATCCTTCAAAGATGGACATGATTAGCACACACCTGCCATAGCTGCAAGAACATGGGCAGGGATGTCGAACACTTGCGCCGCCAGTGCTAGCAAGATGATCCAACTGATGTTATCCTTAGTCAGTAGAGTATGCAGCCTCAACTGCTGTAATGATACACCAGTGCCGTTGGTGTACTCCTGAGGGGTCTTCGAACTGTTTATCTCTCCCTCAGAAGTACTATCACCGTTGTTATTGTCTGGAATTCCCATCAGATGGCCTCCGACAATACGCCCTTATAGTCACCTTCCATGACTTCAATGACCATTTCGGATTCCCCAACCTGGGTATCTATGGCCTCCAGGCGGAGGAGACCACAAGGCGCATAGATCCATGGAGTCATTTGGGGGACCGCAGTAGTGCCAAATGCTCTGGCAACATACAACTGCGCTGGAGCCTGCAAATCCTCTGGATTGTAAGGAGGATTGTCTCCATCTTCACTCGTAAGCTCATAATTGACTTCCGACTTCACTGAATCGTCTTCCAAGCGACGATATGGATTGGTTGTTCCTGTATCGGGCTCTGTATTCTGTTCAGTGTCTTCCGCCTCAGAATACGTATGTAGAATCCCGAAGGAACCCGTTGGGTTGTTGTAGATCTGTCCGGTTTGTGTAACCGACACATCAGTAGATACTCCAAGTCCATGGAACTGCCATACTTCAGGAGTTCCACCTTCTCCAGTCCCCCCAGCGAATGCGCTGGTTCCACTGTCGCCGGCTACCTGAGACATAAGATACTCAGCGTTGCCCCTCGTCACGCCGCTAGCGTGAATGAATTGATGGTCACCGTCGTATTGCGTCTTATCGAACTTAATGCGGAAGTCCTTCCAACGTCCTCTAGCCGCCACACCGAGCATTGTCGATTCTCGCATTGCCCGGTCGTGAGCCTTCTTTGCTAGTTTCCAGCCTTTCCTAATTTGCCAGCAATTAGGTAGTGCGGTTACTTGGATCCCTTGGGCACCTACGTCAGTGCCCTCAAATCCAACTCGCACACAATACATGCGGCCCTGCCGGTATAACCGATGGTTAACCTCTGATAGCAACTTGGCCGTGTCAACGTAGTTCGTTGAAACTGCATTATTCAATTGAAAGTGAATTCTCCTAATGGTAGCTCCAGCAGTTGTTCCCATTATCGGCTTCTTCGACGCCATGAGAGAATGTTAGAAACTACTGGTTCTTAATATCATTGTAAAGAGTCCTATCAGCCTTCGAGATACGAGCTTCGCCGTATCGTCTGATCAAACGAGGCCTTTCCAATCGAAAGAACCCAGTCAACTCCCGTTGACCTCTAGGTGTTACTTTCTCGTCAAATTGCGCTGCTTTTGTGTTATAAGATAACTTTGTCAAGTAACCAACGTCAATTTCGACACCAGGGTCCCAGCTGTATCTCGGACCAAATCCGCAAGCGGCTATGTCACGATTCCAGCCACCCTGGACATGACGATCATACCCAGATACCCAGTGTGTATGATCCTCACACTCTTCCAGATCTACTCCACATGTTTTGCATGATAACTCTACATCCGTTGGTTGTATAGTAATTGGATTAGATGAGTCCTGTAAGAGTATAGAATGGCTATGTAAATGCCAGCGTCCATTCTTCTTGTTTTGGACAGCTTCGAGAAAGTCAATCATGCCCACAACTCCTTCACCCTGGAGATAAAATGCCCATCTGTTAGGGCGGCCGTTTTTCGTCCACCGGCTTATCTTACTCCAATACCGGTATTGAAGATGAAGGGGCTTCGATCTTACCTTTGAAGGATGGTTATAACCAGGTAATGTTCGAGTAAGTTCCCCTCCAATCTCTATCCATGGCTTCAATTCTTTCAGCATTTCCAAGGTGCCATAGAGTTCCGCTGTTTTCTGCCGTGCCGACAGATTAGTGCAGCGTGTGCAAAGTTTGTGCCTGGCACACTTCTTCCTTGCGTCAGAAACATTTACACAAGGTTCGACATGAGTGTTTATTTTTGGATAAACACTGTCCATAGATATCTCACTCTTCTTCTTCAGAAGCTGGGTAGCCATAAAGGTCCCCTTGCTTCATTTGGGTCATTATGATCGCATGAACAGTCGGTGCGACAATAATCGTGTTATCATCATCGGCCGCTCTCCACGCCCACTTCCCATCGATTTTAACACGCCAATACAACTTCGCCACTTCAACTCACCACCACTTTGAGGCACTGCCAGCCGCAATACGTCTCGTTGTCCTCTTCGTTTAGCTCAGGATGATGGAATGTTACTGTTAGCCATCCCCCCTCCTCTCTCAATACTTCCGTTGATGCAATTTTGCAATTTCTGCATATCAGGGTCTTGTTCATGTTCCCTCCTGTGTATACACATATGTATACATTTCCAGTGAATGAAACATTTTCTGTTTATTAACAAGGCAAAACTAAGGGAAGAACGTCTCATCGATCACCGTTGCGGCACCAGCAAGTACCAGTGCTGTACCGACGACTTCGTCTACATTGCCCGGTATTGGTGCAGCAATACTGCCAATACCTAAACGCACCATTTGCGCGCCCATTCTCAACCTTTCATTGTTAGGTTGTCGTTGAGCAGCATGATCTACTACATGAGTGATCATTCGCTTTGCCTGGTGATAATATATTCCTGTATTATCATCCGCATTACCATTCATGTCATATCCTTCAAAGATGGACATGATTAGCACACACCTGCCATAGCTGCAAGAACATGGGCAGGGATGTCGAACACTTGCGCCGCCAGTGCTAGCAAGATGATCCAACTGATGTTATCCTTAGTCAGTAGAGTATGCAGCCTCAACTGCTGTAATGATACACCAGTGCCGTTGGTGTACTCCTGAGGGGTCTTCGAACTGTTTATCTCTCCCTCAGAAGTACTATCACCGTTGTTATTGTCTGGAATTCCCATCAGATGGCCTCCGACAATACGCCCTTATAGTCACCTTCCATGACTTCAATGACCATTTCGGATTCCCCAACCTGGGTATCTATGGCCTCCAGGCGGAGGAGACCACAAGGCGCATAGATCCATGGAGTCATTTGGGGGACCGCAGTAGTGCCAAATGCTCTGGCAACATACAACTGCGCTGGAGCCTGCAAATCCTCTGGATTGTAAGGAGGATTGTCTCCATCTTCACTCGTAAGCTCATAATTGACTTCCGACTTCACTGAATCGTCTTCCAAGCGACGATATGGATTGGTTGTTCCTGTATCGGGCTCTGTATTCTGTTCAGTGTCTTCCGCCTCAGAATACGTATGTAGAATCCCGAAGGAACCCGTTGGGTTGTTGTAGATCTGTCCGGTTTGTGTAACCGACACATCAGTAGATACTCCAAGTCCATGGAACTGCCATACTTCAGGAGTTCCACCTTCTCCAGTCCCCCCAGCGAATGCGCTGGTTCCACTGTCGCCGGCTACCTGAGACATAAGATACTCAGCGTTGCCCCTCGTCACGCCGCTAGCGTGAATGAATTGATGGTCACCGTCGTATTGCGTCTTATCGAACTTAATGCGGAAGTCCTTCCAACGTCCTCTAGCCGCCACACCGAGCATTGTCGATTCTCGCATTGCCCGGTCGTGAGCCTTCTTTGCTAGTTTCCAGCCTTTCCTAATTTGCCAGCAATTAGGTAGTGCGGTTACTTGGATCCCTTGGGCACCTACGTCAGTGCCCTCAAATCCAACTCGCACACAATACATGCGGCCCTGCCGGTATAACCGATGGTTAACCTCTGATAGCAACTTGGCCGTGTCAACGTAGTTCGTTGAAACTGCATTATTCAATTGAAAGTGAATTCTCCTAATGGTAGCTCCAGCAGTTGTTCCCATTATCGGCTTCTTCGACGCCATGAGAGAATGTTAGAAACTACTGGTTCTTAATATCATTGTAAAGAGTCCTATCAGCCTTCGAGATACGAGCTTCGCCGTATCGTCTGATCAAACGAGGCCTTTCCAATCGAAAGAACCCAGTCAACTCCCGTTGACCTCTAGGTGTTACTTTCTCGTCAAATTGCGCTGCTTTTGTGTTATAAGATAACTTTGTCAAGTAACCAACGTCAATTTCGACACCAGGGTCCCAGCTGTATCTCGGACCAAATCCGCAAGCGGCTATGTCACGATTCCAGCCACCCTGGACATGACGATCATACCCAGATACCCAGTGTGTATGATCCTCACACTCTTCCAGATCTACTCCACATGTTTTGCATGATAACTCTACATCCGTTGGTTGTATAGTAATTGGATTAGATGAGTCCTGTAAGAGTATAGAATGGCTATGTAAATGCCAGCGTCCATTCTTCTTGTTTTGGACAGCTTCGAGAAAGTCAATCATGCCCACAACTCCTTCACCCTGGAGATAAAATGCCCATCTGTTAGGGCGGCCGTTTTTCGTCCACCGGCTTATCTTACTCCAATACCGGTATTGAAGATGAAGGGGCTTCGATCTTACCTTTGAAGGATGGTTATAACCAGGTAATGTTCGAGTAAGTTCCCCTCCAATCTCTATCCATGGCTTCAATTCTTTCAGCATTTCCAAGGTGCCATAGAGTTCCGCTGTTTTCTGCCGTGCCGACAGATTAGTGCAGCGTGTGCAAAGTTTGTGCCTGGCACACTTCTTCCTTGCGTCAGAAACATTTACACAAGGTTCGACATGAGTGTTTATTTTTGGATAAACACTGTCCATAGATATCTCACTCTTCTTCTTCAGAAGCTGGGTAGCCATAAAGGTCCCCTTGCTTCATTTGGGTCATTATGATCGCATGAACAGTCGGTGCGACAATAATCGTGTTATCATCATCGGCCGCTCTCCACGCCCACTTCCCATCGATTTTAACACGCCAATACAACTTCGCCACTTCAACTCACCACCACTTTGAGGCACTGCCAGCCGCAATACGTCTCGTTGTCCTCTTCGTTTAGCTCAGGATGATGGAATGTTACTGTTAGCCATCCCCCCTCCTCTCTCAATACTTCCGTTGATGCAATTTTGCAATTTCTGCATATCAGGGTCTTGTTCATGTTCCCTCCTGTGTATACACATATGTATACATTTCCAGTGAATGAAACATTTTCTGTTTATTAACAAGGCAAAACTAAGGGAAGAACGTCTCATCGATCACCGTTGCGGCACCAGCAAGTACCAGTGCTGTACCGACGACTTCGTCTACATTGCCCGGTATTGGTGCAGCAATACTGCCAATACCTAAACGCACCATTTGCGCGCCCATTCTCAACCTTTCATTGTTAGGTTGTCGTTGAGCAGCATGATCTACTACATGAGTGATCATTCGCTTTGCCTGGTGATAATATATTCCTGTATTATCATCCGCATTACCATTCATGTCATATCCTTCAAAGATGGACATGATTAGCACACACCTGCCATAGCTGCAAGAACATGGGCAGGGATGTCGAACACTTGCGCCGCCAGTGCTAGCAAGATGATCCAACTGATGTTATCCTTAGTCAGTAGAGTATGCAGCCTCAACTGCTGTAATGATACACCAGTGCCGTTGGTGTACTCCTGAGGGGTCTTCGAACTGTTTATCTCTCCCTCAGAAGTACTATCACCGTTGTTATTGTCTGGAATTCCCATCAGATGGCCTCCGACAATACGCCCTTATAGTCACCTTCCATGACTTCAATGACCATTTCGGATTCCCCAACCTGGGTATCTATGGCCTCCAGGCGGAGGAGACCACAAGGCGCATAGATCCATGGAGTCATTTGGGGGACCGCAGTAGTGCCAAATGCTCTGGCAACATACAACTGCGCTGGAGCCTGCAAATCCTCTGGATTGTAAGGAGGATTGTCTCCATCTTCACTCGTAAGCTCATAATTGACTTCCGACTTCACTGAATCGTCTTCCAAGCGACGATATGGATTGGTTGTTCCTGTATCGGGCTCTGTATTCTGTTCAGTGTCTTCCGCCTCAGAATACGTATGTAGAATCCCGAAGGAACCCGTTGGGTTGTTGTAGATCTGTCCGGTTTGTGTAACCGACACATCAGTAGATACTCCAAGTCCATGGAACTGCCATACTTCAGGAGTTCCACCTTCTCCAGTCCCCCCAGCGAATGCGCTGGTTCCACTGTCGCCGGCTACCTGAGACATAAGATACTCAGCGTTGCCCCTCGTCACGCCGCTAGCGTGAATGAATTGATGGTCACCGTCGTATTGCGTCTTATCGAACTTAATGCGGAAGTCCTTCCAACGTCCTCTAGCCGCCACACCGAGCATTGTCGATTCTCGCATTGCCCGGTCGTGAGCCTTCTTTGCTAGTTTCCAGCCTTTCCTAATTTGCCAGCAATTAGGTAGTGCGGTTACTTGGATCCCTTGGGCACCTACGTCAGTGCCCTCAAATCCAACTCGCACACAATACATGCGGCCCTGCCGGTATAACCGATGGTTAACCTCTGATAGCAACTTGGCCGTGTCAACGTAGTTCGTTGAAACTGCATTATTCAATTGAAAGTGAATTCTCCTAATGGTAGCTCCAGCAGTTGTTCCCATTATCGGCTTCTTCGACGCCATGAGAGAATGTTAGAAACTACTGGTTCTTAATATCATTGTAAAGAGTCCTATCAGCCTTCGAGATACGAGCTTCGCCGTATCGTCTGATCAAACGAGGCCTTTCCAATCGAAAGAACCCAGTCAACTCCCGTTGACCTCTAGGTGTTACTTTCTCGTCAAATTGCGCTGCTTTTGTGTTATAAGATAACTTTGTCAAGTAACCAACGTCAATTTCGACACCAGGGTCCCAGCTGTATCTCGGACCAAATCCGCAAGCGGCTATGTCACGATTCCAGCCACCCTGGACATGACGATCATACCCAGATACCCAGTGTGTATGATCCTCACACTCTTCCAGATCTACTCCACATGTTTTGCATGATAACTCTACATCCGTTGGTTGTATAGTAATTGGATTAGATGAGTCCTGTAAGAGTATAGAATGGCTATGTAAATGCCAGCGTCCATTCTTCTTGTTTTGGACAGCTTCGAGAAAGTCAATCATGCCCACAACTCCTTCACCCTGGAGATAAAATGCCCATCTGTTAGGGCGGCCGTTTTTCGTCCACCGGCTTATCTTACTCCAATACCGGTATTGAAGATGAAGGGGCTTCGATCTTACCTTTGAAGGATGGTTATAACCAGGTAATGTTCGAGTAAGTTCCCCTCCAATCTCTATCCATGGCTTCAATTCTTTCAGCATTTCCAAGGTGCCATAGAGTTCCGCTGTTTTCTGCCGTGCCGACAGATTAGTGCAGCGTGTGCAAAGTTTGTGCCTGGCACACTTCTTCCTTGCGTCAGAAACATTTACACAAGGTTCGACATGAGTGTTTATTTTTGGATAAACACTGTCCATAGATATCTCACTCTTCTTCTTCAGAAGCTGGGTAGCCATAAAGGTCCCCTTGCTTCATTTGGGTCATTATGATCGCATGAACAGTCGGTGCGACAATAATCGTGTTATCATCATCGGCCGCTCTCCACGCCCACTTCCCATCGATTTTAACACGCCAATACAACTTCGCCACTTCAACTCACCACCACTTTGAGGCACTGCCAGCCGCAATACGTCTCGTTGTCCTCTTCGTTTAGCTCAGGATGATGGAATGTTACTGTTAGCCATCCCCCCTCCTCTCTCAATACTTCCGTTGATGCAATTTTGCAATTTCTGCATATCAGGGTCTTGTTCATGTTCCCTCCTGTGTATACACATATGTATACATTTCCAGTGAATGAAACATTTTCTGTTTATTAACAAGGCAAAACTAAGGGAAGAACGTCTCATCGATCACCGTTGCGGCACCAGCAAGTACCAGTGCTGTACCGACGACTTCGTCTACATTGCCCGGTATTGGTGCAGCAATACTGCCAATACCTAAACGCACCATTTGCGCGCCCATTCTCAACCTTTCATTGTTAGGTTGTCGTTGAGCAGCATGATCTACTACATGAGTGATCATTCGCTTTGCCTGGTGATAATATATTCCTGTATTATCATCCGCATTACCATTCATGTCATATCCTTCAAAGATGGACATGATTAGCACACACCTGCCATAGCTGCAAGAACATGGGCAGGGATGTCGAACACTTGCGCCGCCAGTGCTAGCAAGATGATCCAACTGATGTTATCCTTAGTCAGTAGAGTATGCAGCCTCAACTGCTGTAATGATACACCAGTGCCGTTGGTGTACTCCTGAGGGGTCTTCGAACTGTTTATCTCTCCCTCAGAAGTACTATCACCGTTGTTATTGTCTGGAATTCCCATCAGATGGCCTCCGACAATACGCCCTTATAGTCACCTTCCATGACTTCAATGACCATTTCGGATTCCCCAACCTGGGTATCTATGGCCTCCAGGCGGAGGAGACCACAAGGCGCATAGATCCATGGAGTCATTTGGGGGACCGCAGTAGTGCCAAATGCTCTGGCAACATACAACTGCGCTGGAGCCTGCAAATCCTCTGGATTGTAAGGAGGATTGTCTCCATCTTCACTCGTAAGCTCATAATTGACTTCCGACTTCACTGAATCGTCTTCCAAGCGACGATATGGATTGGTTGTTCCTGTATCGGGCTCTGTATTCTGTTCAGTGTCTTCCGCCTCAGAATACGTATGTAGAATCCCGAAGGAACCCGTTGGGTTGTTGTAGATCTGTCCGGTTTGTGTAACCGACACATCAGTAGATACTCCAAGTCCATGGAACTGCCATACTTCAGGAGTTCCACCTTCTCCAGTCCCCCCAGCGAATGCGCTGGTTCCACTGTCGCCGGCTACCTGAGACATAAGATACTCAGCGTTGCCCCTCGTCACGCCGCTAGCGTGAATGAATTGATGGTCACCGTCGTATTGCGTCTTATCGAACTTAATGCGGAAGTCCTTCCAACGTCCTCTAGCCGCCACACCGAGCATTGTCGATTCTCGCATTGCCCGGTCGTGAGCCTTCTTTGCTAGTTTCCAGCCTTTCCTAATTTGCCAGCAATTAGGTAGTGCGGTTACTTGGATCCCTTGGGCACCTACGTCAGTGCCCTCAAATCCAACTCGCACACAATACATGCGGCCCTGCCGGTATAACCGATGGTTAACCTCTGATAGCAACTTGGCCGTGTCAACGTAGTTCGTTGAAACTGCATTATTCAATTGAAAGTGAATTCTCCTAATGGTAGCTCCAGCAGTTGTTCCCATTATCGGCTTCTTCGACGCCATGAGAGAATGTTAGAAACTACTGGTTCTTAATATCATTGTAAAGAGTCCTATCAGCCTTCGAGATACGAGCTTCGCCGTATCGTCTGATCAAACGAGGCCTTTCCAATCGAAAGAACCCAGTCAACTCCCGTTGACCTCTAGGTGTTACTTTCTCGT
>JAHPZR010053627.1:0-11732 GCA_019787425.1 Platygyra sinensis | reverse complement strand
GGCCACAACTCACGACAGGGTTTTATTCTTGGGCAAGAACTGCTCTTGGACTTTGCTGCCTGGATCGACCTGACTTCGAACGCTGATAACTGACTTGCCGCTGATATCAGTTGCGTTGGAAGTTACAGAACACGTTTTGCTTCTTTAAAACGTGCTGGTGACTTACGGGTTTATCAAGGCTTTATGATGCCTATCAACCACCAGGCAGGCTACAAGGTACTTAAAAACAATGCTTAAGATATTAGTCGAAAGAGCTGTACTGCATCATGCATCACTTCTCTTTGCTTTGACGCTCGATCGAAATTCACGTGTTGTCTCACGTCACAATAACCTGTATAAAAAAATCTCTCCAGATTCCCGCTGTATACGCATTTTTTTAAAAATAGATTCTCATTTTTGAAAAAAGAAAAGGAACAGAGCGAAAAAAAAAATTGAGCGACCTCGTATCGAACCGGCGTCACGGCAAAACAAATTCGAATCTGGCCCGTTCAGCGCCTCATCCGCTTGTGCTAACGAAGCAGTAGTAAGAGCTTAAGGTATTATAGTGACTTCATCGCTTAGCGAAACAAAAGGTTTCTTTTGTTTTCCATTCAACAAAAGGTCCCCAGAGGATGCCCTTGGAAAAATGTGTTTTTTGCATACGTAATATCTCAAAAAGGAAGCAAACTTCAGGGAAAAAACATGCAGAACATTGTTTGACACACGGAAACAAAACTGCATGCGAAATTTGGAGCGTTTTTGACAAAGTTCACTTTTCAGTAAAAAACCTAACACCCTTTTCACTGAAGCCTTCAATGAACTTGTACATGCTGTGTCAAGAGGTTTTGCTGCTATAATGACTCAGAATGTTTAAATTCATAACTAAGCACTGTGGCATTGTCAGTTGTTTTTTAAATGGTGGGCTCCATCCAAAAACTACAGTAGGCAGTAAGGTTTGGGTAAAAAAAAACATCCTGCGAAGCAGCTGGGCAAGATGAACACTCTGCAGGTGAAATATTTGATGGATTATAATTGTATATATACCATGCCATAGAATAAATAGCCAATCAAAATGCAGGAAATATGTTGTATATTTGTCAGTATTCCACCAAACCTTCCCATCGATCAGTGCAATTTAACTGCATCACACCCAACCTTCCCATCTGGCTACTGTATTTTCTATGGCATGGTATAAAATAGCTATGTAACCCTTTCTCAAGGTATAAATGTGAAATATCCTACTTGTCACTTATATTTTTTTGGTATACACACTCACCTAAGGTATACCACTCAAAAGTGTTGCATAACTAGAAGGCCTTCTATCTCTACCATATTGTATTTTTATTTTGTCTATAGTAAGGCAATAATAAATATGTTTTCATCCTTCTTTTCTTGGGCTTATTTAATGAAGTTATGCTATAATACAAATGCCTTTTTAAAAACTTTAAAACCCAGTGGAGCACAAAAAAGAAATTACCATTTCACAGCAACAGGAGCTTCCTGACTACGGGCAGAAGTGATGTTTTGTCTGGCAATTACTATGCACACAGAAATCCAAGGCTTTGAAATTTTTGATATTTTGCACTTTCTTGGCTTTGTCTCATAAAATTTAATGGGAAAAAGGTTATTTCAAGTTTCTTTCATATTTTAACCTCACGTTTGAAATATGATTGCATTGTGTCATTTTTGTGTTTGTAAATTGAGACAATTGCTATATCTCTATAAAAAGGGAGTATACTTATTTCCATTAAAGTAAGGACAACAAGAATACTTTATTTCACCCCATAATTATTACAAGAGAAAAACAAAATACATCTATATATACAAGAGATGATAGGGGTGCTGGCTGCGAGTGCCCGAAATAATCTAAAAGTTAAAAAGGCCAGGCAGCCAGTAGCAATTAACTGAAAAAAAATAGAGTCAGTAGATGTTGGATCAATGAATGTAGGACCTGGATTTTCCTCCACATCATTTGCAATGGATGTAAACATTGTAGCATATCATTTGCATAAACCAAACCATCACCTCATTCCAGAACTTGTAATATCCAACCACGTCTTTTAACGTTGGCAAGTAAATAAAAAGCTTTTAAGTAGAATGTCATATTCCAAGGTCCGTCTCACACAAGTTAAGAGGCATCCTTGGCTTTGACAAAATTGTCGTGACAGCCGATCCTTGACCGGTATTTGTTTGACTGTAATTGTTCCTACGCTAGCAGCTAATAACAGAGACAACAGCAGTACAAGACTCTTATTCAGTGCGAGTATTTTTGAAAGTACTATAGCTCTTTCAGTTTGAGGTGTAAGCCACACCGATAGTCCAACCCGATAGATACGTGCTTGTCAGAGCTTGTGAGGTTACTCGTGACTCCTCGAGAAAGCTTACTTGTGAGATATGTGGTGCAAGCCGCACTGGATTTAAAGCCAATGAATGTGGGCTTGCGAAAGCGTCTAGCTTCAGTGCAATCCGCACTAAACACAAGGCGAGTCTAGATGTATGTTACCTTTCCTCGCCGAGGAAACTCCGCTCAGCAAGACCTGAATGAAATAACAAACAACAAACAAGGCAAATTATGCAGTGCAGTTAATTTTCGATTCGAAATGAAAGAAAGCCAGTCCATGAATCATAAACAGCGCGACAGAGCAGTTTTGAAATAGAACATAACTTACCTTGAACAAATACTACTAATTGCGTCGGATAGTTCTTCAAAATTCTGCCGACATAGAGAAAACGGTTGCTAATACACCGTGACTACCACACGCTGGAAGCAATGGCCGACGAAACAACTTGAACTAGTACCCAGACTAGTTATACTCTCGAACATCTGTCACGTGTCATCTCGTCCTCAAAGTGACAAACTGACAAACAAGATTGCCTCTGACTTAGGGTCTTTATGCAGAGCATAAGACCCAAAAATAAAGAAAAGAAATGGGCATTAGCACTCAAACAATAATTGTTTCGGTGGGTTGTGCCCGTTAATAGTTTTCACAGCAGGTTTTTTCCTGTGGTCGTAATTCAACTCTCAGTTTTTGCGTGTGTATCGTGCTAGCAGTAAAGACCGTAAACGGCACTCATATTTATTGTAGAGAAGTCGCTTTAAGCCCTTTCTAGTCTTAGTAAAACATTAAAAGATGGTCAAAAATGACTTTATGGAGTGGCTTATTGAGCAACTGACTGGCAGTGTTCTGCTTTTTGTCAATAGTTCCTAAGGGAACAAAACAGTTTTGACACCACGTTATTCCTATGGCTTGAATCGACGAGACAAGCAAAGCTGTGCATGCAGTTAAATGGCTTTTTTGGGAGAATATTTTTTATTTTTTAAATTTGTTTTCTCAAAGTGCAACTTTACCTGTGTCAGTTTATTTGTTTCTTTATTTGTCAATCTACATTTTTCATCTTACTATTTTTTCAGCGCTGAAAATTTTTCAAGTTTTTAATTTGAACTTTGCGAGAACTTTAGGACGCGCAGTTGACGAGTTGTTGAATGGTTCAAGGATAATTCACACGGGCAGTTTATTTTTGGAAAGCAAAGCTTGAGTTTGTTTCTAGCCAACACGGCTTTCCAGCCAAACCGAAGGTGTAATTTCTCCCAGTTTCTAGACATAGTCAAAACTGGACTGTTCTTAACTTTTTCTTTCGTAAAAGTGAACTGCTAACTATACCATTTGGACTGAATGTAATATACGCGATATGAACAGGCCACTTCAGGCAGCATGAATTTTTAATCATTAATATTTTTTTGTCTTAAATTTCTATTTCTAGTTTATTTATGTATTTAATTATTAGTTTATTTCAATTGTTTAATTTATTTTTAAGTTGTTTTATTTCGATTTTTTTTAAATTTTTTTTCAAGACTCCGCACTCCACGTTTTCGAAACAGCCACGGGTTCGGGCATTTTGTCTTTTACAGTTTTGAAAAGGAAATTAACAGAGAAATTTCTGTCGGATATCGACTGTGATATTTAACAATTATTCCATGAGCGCGCGTTGGATATGAGATGATAGATAGCCAACGAGATGCGCAGCACCGAGTTGGCTATAATCATCTCATATCCAACAAGCGCGAGTGAATAATTGTTTTATTAAAAACGCCCCCAAAATATAGAAAACTACATGTAGACTACAATAAAAACAAAAAGACCCAAAAAATCACGCATATGCTCGCATTTTTGTAGATCTTGGTATAATGGCTCATATACCATGATGGCTTAGCCAATGAAAGCTCTCGAATTGCATTATCCAATGATCCAGTTTTTAATAATTTACAATATGCAGGGGAATTAAAGAAGAAAGGGTTCACCCCAACATTGTCTGCGTGGTACATGTCATCTGGTAGAAGATCTCCATTTTCCATAAAAGACTACTCTCAGGACTAGTCTTAATTGAACATTACTTCTCGAATAAAAGAACGCTTAAGAGCGTAAAAAGCAGCTAGAAGCGTCAACAACAATAAGGGGGTGTTTACATGACAAAACTCGCACCGGCGCGAGTTTCACACTGGGATGACTTTCTGATTTCGTATCGCATTTACATGATGACTGGGTCATTTCATATCTTGTTATTTAACGGTACAATTTATGTTGATAAAATACATGTTTGGTTCAAAATCGCAAACATTACGCATGCGCTACCCATTCCAGTCTACCGGCAGACCGATTTCACACCGAAATGGGTGGTTGTTTCACGTTTACATGATACCGTTGAGAGATTTCGTACTGGAGGGAAATTCTCGCCCCGGTGCGAGAACCGGGGTGAACTCACGCCGGGGTGACTCGTGCCGGCATAACATTTTGTGGTGGTATCATGTAAACAAATATAGAGCCATGAGAGGGAACCGGAGCGAACTCGCTCCGGGGTGAAAGTCGCCCCGGTGTCATGTAAACACCCCCTAATAAATAATTTACATTTATATTGCGCAGGTTACATTGAGTACTGAAAACGAGTGACTTTTCTCTTCCGACAAGCAGGCGTCAGTAACTAAGCCCACGTGAAAAGTTTGCCGAGGAAATGAGGCAAGAATTAAAGTTTACACTTGAGGAAGAAAGCACTTAATAAAGTAAAGAACTTGAAGAAACCTGTGCCAAGATAAGAGACGCAGCTTCCGCGCTTGGAAATACCAGTCAACGCTGTAGTAATTGCCACGAAAGAAATCAGACACTCAGTTCGATCGCACTTGCCGAATTGGCAAAATGTGACTCAGTTTTTTTTTGTGGTGAGTTGAGTAAACATCCAGATGAAAAACAGAACTTTCAGGGGTAAAAAAGGGAAATAGCAGCATTGAAAACGGTCGCCGCGAAAATAGAACTGGTTTTGAACTGGCTTTCTCCAGATTAAATACATGTAGTTCTTCGAACAAACACATATAGAAAATTTTGCCTGAAGAGTTTCCCCATAAATATGTTCAATATGTTTTAAATTATTCTGTTGATTTCCTATCATTTATTCAGATTGTCAAAACTTCGATCAAAAGACAAAATTCCTGTACGCGCTACCAACTATGCTTCCCTTCAAGGTTTTTTAGAGTGGCGACAAAAGCGACAAAAAGGTCAAGTTGCCGAACATTTTACACCGATATGAATATAATACAAATAATAATATTAAAAAAATTGTATTGATAAAATTATTGTGAAATTATAAAATCATCAAAATAAGGTAGCCCATAGGGTAGCCCATAGGGTAGCCCATGGGCTAGCCCATGGGCCCGGGCCCAGGTTTTGTCCACACCCCCCACGGAATCTGTTGGCCCCTCAGCTTGAAAAAATCCCCAGCATGAATAATGAGCATTTCACATCTTTACCTCTAACATCTGTGATAAACATCATCTTAAAGTGTAGCTTCACAACCTTTCTCATTCCTTCCAGTGTTAGAGGATTACCAGCCACATACAGATATCCCAGCTCCTTCAGTTCACCAATCTCATCAGGCAATGTAGTCAACAGATTATTTCTCAAGTACAGTCCCCGGAGATTCTTGAGATGTTTAATGTTTGAAGGTAGAACAGACAACTGGTTTTTATTCACACTAAGCCAGGTCAGGTTACTCAACTCACAAATACTGTGAGGAAGTTCTCTCAACTGGTTCATGTCTAATCTCAGCCACTTCAGATTTTTCAGCTTGTCAATACTTGTTGGTAATTCTTTCAGATAATTACCTGACAAGTAAAGTTCCTCCAATTCAGTCACGTCAGTAACAGCTTCAGGAACTTTTGACAACCCTCTACCACTCAGATATAATGCGCTTCGTCCGAAACGATTTGTATAAATCAGCTTCATGAGATTCTCGGCTGAAATATTCTCCATCTTCAATTCTCACAGTGATACTTACAACTGTTAATGTTTGAATGGTTCACAAGTATCTGAAAACACACGAAAACAAAAATTAAAATCAATTCACGAAGCTTCAAGTGATTTTACTTAATTACACTGTAAATACAGGAGGAATCTGCTAAGAAATCACATAACAATTAGGCTAAGGCAATTTGAGTTTATTAGCTGTCATATTTTGGTTAAAAAATATATCCAGCTCAGTTCAAGACGACGTTGAACGTTTTGACGGCTTCATAACAAGCTACCTTCACATCTAACTTTCACTTGTGCTTTATAAGGGTAGCCGGTCGTTTCGCTAACGTCCAGTTCGCTAATGTACTGAGACGATTCGCTAACGTGTTCAGTTGATTCGCTAACGGTGTCAAGTCATTTTGCTAACGAACTGAGACGATTCACTAACGTCTACTTTGGTAATCATCTCCATCTGAGGCCATGTTGAAACGATCAAATTGTTGAGCGAAAAGAGATGAAAATGTTTATTGAAAAGGTATGAAAAAGTATAACGTGCGGTATGAAAAATTACTCTCTTGCAAAAAAGGTATCCTGTCGTTTCGATACAAGTCGTTTCGATACACATGTAAAGTCTTTTCGATACACGTCTAAAGTCGATTCGATACAAATTGAAGTCAATTCAATACAACCTCCATTTTACCTAAACTATAGTTTTGATTCGCTTAAGAAACTTTGCTGCTGCTTTAGATAGGCTTAGTAACAAACCTGACCTTCGTGCGACAGTAACATTCAAAGGAAGCTGTTTGAATTCTGGGAAAAATTTGACAATTACGAGATATCTGCTGAAAACTTGCTGAGATCATATTCCCATCTTCAGGGCTCAAAATTTATAAAAATGTGTGGTCACAATTTGCAACTAGTTACGAAAATTTGGTCGCAACTTTGAAAATTTTAGTCGCGAAATTAATTGAGGCCTTTTAATTAATAAATAAGTGATCATAAGTAGACTTTGAAACAATTAACGCTTTAATTTCCATTGTTTCTACAGCTTTCATTTCATTTGGAGATTTAATAGTACAGAACATTTAGCGTCTTGGACAACACTAGTCCATCTAAACGATCAAGTTGAAACTGTGTTCCGTTCCGTAAATTAGGCACATAAGTGCCTGTTAATTTAGTCAAAGTGATAGATTTCCAAATCATGAACAGATATTACATCTGGAAACTGCAGTTCGTAATATGTAAATGCCTCCAATCTCTGCAAAATAACATAACTCATGCACTGGGCGGAAATATTAGCTTACCTAACAAAATTCCTTTAGTTTTACCTTTCGAAGGTTTTCCACCAATGACAAAACAAGTAACGAATTCTTTTTTTTAATACTACAGTGATTAATCAAAGAACCCGGAACGTTTGAATCATTCAATATGAATATGTGCCATGACTGTCATGACTCACATACCACGGCAATCCGCCATCAAAACGGCAAAGCGAAACGAACTATGAGCCGGCGATATACGTGTGTAAAGAAAGCGCTGAAAATGGCGTGCTATCGAAGGAAAATCGTTGCGTGCATGTATCCCAGGTAAATTACGGTAAACCTTCTGATTGCAACAAAATTGTAAGACGCAAATTCAATGAATGTTTTTATTTCTAAAGTTATTTAAGCAAAAACTCAACTGCTAGCTCCTTTATTTCGTATCAGACAAGGCAAAACCCAGTCGCAAATTTGCGACTACTCTCTTTTTTCTAGTCACAAGAAGAAAAATTAAGTCGCAAATGCGACCGTATCGGGCACAATTTCGAGCCCTGATCTTAATGGCCCATTGCACCACTAAACTACAAAATACTTTTCATTTCTAGGTGTAACGAGATTTGTAAATAAATTTAGGAAACCAAATATATACCTGCCAACTCTCACGCCTTAGGCGTGAGTCTCACGCCTGCAGGTTGAAAACTCACGAGTTTCACGCCTGCGGGCCAATTTCTCACGCCTGATTGAAAAATGTGAGTTGTTGCCGTCTTGCTTGACACAATTTCCAAAAATATGTTAACTCAGACGCATGTAAGGAACGAAAACCATGTGTAAAATGAATAAATGACAATACCTTACCTCGCGAACTCCGAGTTTTGAAGTGAAAAGCACTGGGAGCGAACTATAGCGCTGATATTAGAGAGTTTAAGCATGACGTTTACGGCAGACGGCAAACGGCAAAGATTACCTCTGATTTTCTATTCTTTTCTCGTAATCTTGAAATAAATCATACAAAAATGGAAAAGTGTCTCTTACTATTCACTGCAAATAGAAATGTTTTGATTCCACTGTACAGGGTGCTGAAGACAGACGTTAAAAGTTTCATTTTTGCCGTTTGCCGTAAACGTCATGCTTAACCTCTCTAATATCAACTAACGTTGGTCCTTGTGGCTAAGCGTTTTCTCGATAACTTCAACTTCGGTAGACTTCGGACATCTTCGGAAGACTTCGGACGTCTTCGGAAGACTTCGGACTCCTTCGGGAATCTTCGGAAATGATCGTGTCGTCTTCAAAAATCTCAGCACTCCCAGGATAAAAATCTCACGCCTATATCGCAGAAAACGTTGGCAGGTATACAAATATTGTAAGTTAAGATATTTTGTAATTATATTTCTAGGTGCAGTAAGAGTGAAGTAAGCTTTGTAAATGAAATGTTGTCATTAATAACGCATAGTCCCGGCTAGTGGCTGGGTTTTTTTCAATAAAACGCGGTAATCCTGCGTAACGGATCGAAATGTCCAAACTTCGAATTTCCTAACTTCTTAAATGAATTTAGGAAACCAAATGCGGTAACGTTTAGGAAAGCAAACGAACTGTTTACGATTGAAAAATGAAGTTTTGAGTCTCGCATTTGCTGCTGTACTACGGGATTGGGTACGAGTTATTACAACCAGATAAAGAAAATGGCGGCTCGACAGGAGAAGTAAGTGACTTCGCATTTCAAAGAATTTGATTAATGTCGACAAGTAAGCGTTAGCGAGCTTATCCAAAACGTTAGCGAAACGACTTGACAACGTTAGCGAATTGACTGAACACGTTAGCGAATCGTCTCAGTACGTTAGCGAACTGGACGTTAGCGAAACGACCGACATTCTTTATAAGTACCGCTCGCTGTTTCACTGCTTTTATGCCATAAATAAGGTGACAAACTTCAATTCAAAGTTTCTGTTTCAAAGTTGATCTCACTAGAAGAATTCAGCTTACATTGCTCGTTTACATGCATCAGGCGTTAAACAAGCTTAAGCTAAAAGCTATCTGAATATAATCAGATATAATTCATGTTAATTGAGCATCTCTACATTAAACATTTCCCACCTTGGGTTGCAATAACGGAAAAGACCCGATATTTCGATGTAGCTGTGTAGAAGCAACTCCCTAGCCTGCGTAGCAGCCGTTTCCTTTCCTATTCCAGGCGGGCACGGCTCCTTCCAGGCGAAGATCGGCGAAGATCGAAAGCGGGCGAGCGAAGGAGCACGCCTAGGACTAGCCTGCGTAGCCACAGGTGTCCCAAACTCACGATTCGAGGAATCGATCAAATATCAATGATGTATGTACGCGTATCGAGTGAGACGTGACTGACTTACGTGCGCGGTGTTGTGTTACACATTGGGCCGTTGAGAATTTGAGCGCTCTACAAGGCATTGTATGGAATTTAAAATAACGAAGGATAAAATCGCACAATGAAATAAAATGTTACTTTTTTGGAATAAAACTAAGTAAATGAACTCACCTTGCCTTATTTCTGTTGTCCATTTGGCCTATTTCGTCGTTATTGGGGGCTTTTCAGGTGTTTGTCTTAGCTTTCTATTCGTCTATAGAAAGCTAAGACAAACACCTGAAAACCCCCCAAAAACGACGAAATAGGCCAAATGGACAACAGAAATAAGGCAAGGTGAGTTCATTTACTTAGTTTTATTCCAAAAAAGTAACATTTTATTTCATTGTGCGATTTTATCCTTCGTTATTTTAAATTCCATACAATGCCTTGTAGAGCGCTCAAATTCTCAACGGCCCAATGTGTAACACAACACCGCGCACGTAAGTCAGTCACGTCTCACTCGATACGCGTACATAAATCATTTTAAATATTTGATCGGTTCCTCGAATCGTGAGTTTGGGACGCCTGTGGCGTAGCAAGCGTTTCCGTGGAGCAAAGAGCGAAGAAATTAAAGATGATTTCCAGACAGTTCTGCGCACTCTCGAGAGTTTGTTTACGAATTCTGTTTTGTTTCATGTAAGACGTCACAAAATGTAGCATTTCGCATCTACTTACATGAAGTAAATGTCAACTGCCATTTTCCGATGCGAAGCTTCATTCTTTCTGATATCACTTGATGAAAAAACTTCAAAGCTGTAAAACTCAAGGAAAAATATTGGAGAAAGAATTTAAATGCGCCTCGAAGATAAGGTAAGTAGTTCGTAACGAATAACATAATGGAATAATAATATAATGGACGAATAAAGAGAAAAAAAATAAAATAAAATAACATCGATTTGCCTCTAATGTTTGTGAGCCTCACAAACATTAGACCGCTGAGACTGCGCAGTACGGACTGGAAATCAGCTTGGTTAGCGGTCGGAAAACAAGAGAGCCTCCAAGAGAGCCTCTCGATTCCTGCCGCAGGCCAGAAGGATCGTGGGCTCTGGGGACGAGAATGCTTTAAACGGGGTTTTCGGCGTTTTGCCGGCGTGAAAAATGGGGCGAGAGCAAAAATAAGAAGGAGGGGTGGGGGAGGGGAAGGAAGGAAACGCTTGCAGCCAAGCATTGTGATTTTCAAAATAGCCTGCGAACAGGCTCCCAGCGAGGTCGGAAAAAAAAATTCAGCGAGCGCGTGGGACGCGGGGTAGCCTGTAGACATTGTTTTCAATGTACGGTTCCGCCCCTTGGTTATTAGCCTGCTATATATCTGTCAAGGAGGTAATTAAACACGTCAAAATTGATGGGTTTCCCCGCGCCGATGAATCTGTGCTAAAACCCAGACGGTAGACGTTGGAGGATAGACGATGGACGATAGACGATGGACGATGGACGATAGACGATGGACGATGGACGATAGACGATAGATTTGTCACGCAATCTTTAGAGAATTTATTACGAGAAACTCCAAAAACCCAACAAAACAACATGTGAGATGATTTAGGGAAATGATTTCCATATATAAAAGCGGGTTCGCGCTCAATGTCACATGAACGATGAGAAACTCCAACAATCAAATTTCCGCAAAATCAGTCACATAAACACGGGGAAACGACATATGACAAACTTTGTCACGCTATCTTTAGGGAAATGACTTCCATAACTGTGTCGGGGCGCAATGTCACATGAATGTTGAGAAACTCCAACAAACAAATTTCCTCAAAATCAGTCACATAAACACGGGGAAGCGACATGTGACAAACTTTGTCACGCACTCTTTAAGGAAAAGACTTCCATTATATA